>BRDA01010769.1:10781-21012 GCA_036984385.1 Crenuchus spilurus
TCTCTCTCTCTCTCTGTCTCTCTCTCTGCGCCCATCCAGACGACATCTCTCTCAGACAAAACAATACTAAACCACATCCTGCATCATCACATCAGCATCACTTCACAGAAGAAGAGTCAGGCTGCTGAACTGACCCGTCTGCTGACCCGTACGAAGCTGATGCTTCATGAATGAAAATGTTATTCTCGTTGTCATCCTTAAGCCTTGTGTGTATTGTATTATCAGTGTATGTACAGCAGTACTAGTGAAAGTGTTTAAGTTCAGAAGTGTAAGGAGCTCACACTGATACAGTAACAGTGATTATAATCACTTCTTTAATCTCGCTTTTACCATCAATTTCACTTTCACACAAAGCTCTGTCTGAACACCACGCAGACCAAATCAATACAGACCAAGCAGATGATTGAGACTCTTCAGAAGCAGTAACATGTTGGTTTGTGTAGTTTTTAGGTGGCTGAGTTCACTGTAGCCTTGTTCAGACTGGATTAAATGTACAGGGGGTCTTGGGGTTATTTCTTCTTTTACAGGAGCTCCTCGGTGACTTTATTTACATCCGGATCCACCGTGTCTGAGTTCTCTGAGAAAATTAGACTGAATCATCTCCCATTTTTACGCTAAATCAGAGCTCGTCTGATCATTTTAGTCCCGTCCACAAGCAAATCTGTCATTTTCCAGGCAGATGTCGTCTCAGATTTTTGATTACTGCTACTTAACCACCTAAAACCTTCACAACCCACAAATATTACAGCTTTAATAAGTCACTTAATACACTACGTGTCAAAAATACCTCCTAACAACGACGTCTGTGAGTAAAATCAGAGATTTGTGTCAGACAGGCCTAAGATGATCAGACGAGCTCAGAGCTGTAGCAGTGACGGTAGATCATTCAGTCAGGAGGAGAAAAACACTGACATGGTGGATCTGGATGGGAATAAAAACACAGAGGAGCTCCTGTAGAAGAACTGACCTGACCTAAGTCTAATCACATCCCAGCAGAGACGAGTTAAACTGGGACTTCTGTGCTGAACGGTGGCTTTAATCTGTCGGGGTTTACAGCTCTGCTGCTCTTGGCTGGAGTCTCTGGTACACATGCTGTTCTCATCAGCTCAGAGACCAGGAGACCGGTCCAGAATCCCAATCAGCTCAGCCCACCGTGACCAGAATGGACTCACTGTTGCCAGGGTGACCTGAAGACGGGGGGTCTCTGGTCTCGTGGAGGAGTGGGAGGAGAAAACAAATGTCAGAGGACAGACAGAAATGTAGACAAATATACACTGTCGCCACTTACACTCTGAATTTCTGCATAAATACGACATAAAAAGGCCTAAAAGTAGATAAAGAGAACCCAGTTAAACAAATGACACACAGATATTATACTTACTCATTTATTTATTGAGGATCTAATATCTAATACAAAACATTCTTCTAATAGTCTTCTGTCTTGTCCACGTGATCTTTAACAAACTGCAGACGAGCAGCAATGTTCTTTTTCTAGAGCAGTGACTTTCTCCTTACAACCCTGCCATGTACACCACTGTGGTTCAGTGTTCTCCTGATGATGGACTCGTGAAGTTACTCCTTTGTGACCTATGATTGTGACCTAACTATTACACGCCTATGTATGTATAGTAAATGTAGTATTGTATATAATATGCAGTATAGTATAGTACGTGTAGTATTATACAGTATATATAGTATAGTATAGTATATGTAGTATAGTACAGTATAACTCTGAGCAATACAGATTAAAAGGCTTAAACATGAGCGATGTGATATTATTGTAAATTTATTTTTAAACTAAACTAAACTTTACTGTCACTGTCACTTCTCTTCAAACTGAAACAAGTAGAATAAAGGATAGAAATATGCTGACGTTTGTCCTCTTTGACCTCCTGCGAGTCTCCCTGTAAAGGATTAATTATAAATGAAAAATTGTTGGTCAGATTTGATGGTAAATTATTGGACCGTGTCAAACATCTTAAAGTATTAATGACTCAAAAATAAAGCCCGGCTCAACGGCCCGACTGAAAGCTCTCAGATTCAAATACAGCACTACACTGATGAGATGTAGATGGACGATGGATGAATACATGAATGAATGAATGAATGAATGAATAGGTGGACGGATGCTTGAAAAGATGAATGTCTAGATTAATAAATGAATGAATGAATGGATGGATGGATGAATGGAAAAATGGCTGGTGGGTAGGTAGATAGATGGATGAATGAATGGATGGGTGGGTGGATGGATGCATGGATTAATTAATTAATGAGTGGGTGGATATATGAATGGATGAGTGGATAGAAAGAACTTTGTCTGATGTCAGTTGCACATAATATAATATAAGATAAGATAATAAATATTATTGATAACTTTCAGAAATATTGTTTATACTTCTTGCTGGTAAAAATTTAATTTTGCTCAAGCTAAAGCATAGTACGGGGGCGGAGCTATCAGAAGTGAGTGACAGGTGCAGAAGTGCAGTAGAAATGAAATAAAAATATAAATAACAGAATTTTATAAAATGTTAGGCACTTTAAAGGAAAACGTTTGTGATGATGGAGGGAGACAGAACAGAGAGCAGAACAGAGAGAAAAAGCCCTGAAGCCACTGAGATACACTCGTCTCGTCTCGTCTCGTCTCAGAGCATCAGAACAGAAACAGAATCAAAAACAACAGAAGAGAACAGGCGAGTGAACTGAGGACACATCAGCACAGAGATACACACTCCTCAGGCTCTACAGCTCAGGATGAGGTTCTTTTTAAAGAATGTGTTGATGGTTTCATACAGAAGTTTTTTATAAAATGGTTCTAGCACTAAAAAGGGTTCCTCTGTTATTACAAGCTTATCATCATAACTACAGCAGAACCCTTCTGAAGGTTATAACACATTCATCATCAGTCTGAAGAACCTTGGATTCCTTGAGTAGTCATGGTTCTGTATAGAACCATTTTCTTTACGTAAGAACCCTTGAATAACCATCTCTATTAAAGACTGTGCCTAAGGCATCTCCAACACTACTACTGTTCTACTGTGTGACCAACACCCCACCACCTCTGAGTGCATTAAAAGAAATATGGCCGTTTTGCAGGAAAACCGCCAACCTGGCAACTCTGAAGCCACGTCACCAGCGTGGCTGTAATTACTGACGTCTGCACTGTTACCACAGAAACCCAGAGACTTGTGATGTGTGGACAGACAAATCAGGTCTGATCACTAATAACAGTGTGAACAGTCATCTCAGCTGATCTAATCCGGTTTACCTGCAGTCTGAACGCAGCCTAATATGCTGTTGGACTGAGTCTGGTGTCCTGTAGTATAGTAGACTATTAGGTAGGTGATTATAATATTCTTATATGACTGTCTATCGTCTATAAATGTGGGCTTTGGCCACTGCAAAACCATCAATATAACTCAGTAACTATCCATCAGTACCTGAGCTCACTTACGCTCTCGTGGCTGAATACAATCAAGTCCTCACAGCAATGTTCCAACGTCTAATGTAAAGTCTTTATATCAGCAGACCTGAGCAATATTAGGGCCTCTGTTATCTCCAAATGAGTTTATATTCATCCAGCACTGACATTTCACAGCCAGAGCATCATTTCAATGAGACAGATGTGTCAGTGGTATAAACTTCTGCCTCGGCTAACGAAGGATGCTGAGATGTTTCTGTCCATAAATAAACTGAGCCGGTTCAGTCGGTGATGTTTACCGTACATGATACCCATCTGAACCTTACCGGCGGATCTTCTTTCACCACAAGGCCAAGAGCTTTCCTTAATAATAACGAGAAGTGCTGCTCTCAGCTTCCGCACCATTAGACAGTATCAGCATCAGCATCAGCGCCGCCTCCATCAGACAACATGCATCTCTGTACAAACAGCCAACACATGAACCTGCATGAATAGATGAAGCCAAAGTGTTGGAGGTGGAATGGGCGGGGCTACACTGCTGTAGGCTGAGTGGTGTGGCTAAACAGTTGCAGCTGAATGGGCGGGGCTTAACTGTAGGTTGAATAGGCAGGGCTAACAGTTCTATTCTGAATGGGTGAGGCTAAACTGCAATATGGGGCGTGGATAAACTGCTATAGGCTGAATGGGTGTGGCTAAACTTCTGTAGGCTGAATGGGTGTGGCTAAAGTGCTGTTGGCTGAATAGGCGTGGCTAAACTGCAGTAAGCTGAATGGGTGTGGCTAAGATGCTGTAGTCTTAATGGGCGGGGCTAAACTGCTGTTGGCTGAATGGGTCTGGCTAAGATGCTGTAGTCTTAATGGGTGGGGCTAAACTGCAGTAAGCTGAATGGGTGTGGCTAAGATGCTGTAGTCTTAATGGGTGGGGCTAAACTGCAGTAAGCTGAATGGGTGTGGCTAAGATGCTGTAGTCTTAATGGGCGGGGCTAAACTGCTGTTGGCTGAATGGGTGTGACTAAGATGCTGTAGTCTTAATGGGTGGGGCTAAACTGCAGTAAGCTGAATGGGTGTGGCTAAGATGCTGTAGTCTTAATGGGCGGGGCTAAACTGTAGTAAGCTGAATGGGTGTGGCTAAGATGCTGTAGTCTTAATGGGTGGGGCTAACCTGCAGTAAGCTGAATGGGTGTGGCTAAGATGCTGTAGTCTTAATGGGCGGGGCTAAACTGTAGTAAGCTGAATGGGTGTGGCTAAGATGCTGTAGTCTTAATGGGCTAATACTGTATAAAATGGACTTTTGTAGTACATATTCAGTCTGGACGATTCTCTGAGTTCCTCAGTGACCCACGTCTCTGCTACAGGCTGTGTCCCATATCTAACTGGGTCAGTCTTCAGGCCTCCTGTGTTAAATGCCAGCTGCTTCACCTTAACTGATCTGCTGCAGCAGCTGCACCGCTATCACTGAGCTCCTATTTATAGCCACGAAAATATCAAACGATCATGTCTTTATAATGTTTACGATGTTTTTTTTTTTTCATTTCGGAAATTTTGTGTGTCTGTGTTTCTGTACCCCTTCACCAGGCGCTGGCAGGGCATCTTACCCTAAACCAGGAAAATTTAGAGTACTCAATACACCTGACCCTGCCTTTAGACTGTGAGAGGACACCGGGGACTCCGGAGGACACCCGGGCACACACAGGGAAAACATGGGCACTCCACCGGGATTGGGACTCAAGCCCAAGACCTCAGTGTCACATGGATGTAATGAGTGTAATTATGATGACACATTCTGGTGAATCTGGACCGTTTTCTGTAATAAATTGCTTTTTGACTCTTTGACCCTTTAACATTTTAAACGTAGAAGGTGGCACTCGTCTGTGTGGTGGTGCAACGGCACTAATGGTTTTTCAGCACCTGATCCAGTTTATTTGTTGTGGTGTGAATGTGAAGCTGCTGGTTTATATTCACACAAGAAAACTGAGCGTTTCTGACTTTTAGTGGATGATTTTTAGCCTACGTCTACCGATTGGTAGAGATGGCACAATCAGGTTGTGTTAAGTTCAACACCTTCTTCATGAAGATATACTGACTAAAATGTGCTGTACCATTGGCGCCCTGTCCTGGGCTTAGTTGAATAGTGTGATGCCCTGCCCTGCGCCTCGTGAGGGGGTAGGGGACTAACTGCGACCCTGATAAGGATTAAGCGGGTGTGATAATGGATGGATGGATGTGTTCTACCAAATGGTTGAGTAGGATGTTAAAGGTTTTTCTGACATCTGCTTCCTGTCACCTCCACTGTGAGCACATCAAAACACTGAAGTTATGCTGAAATGTAGTAAAATTACCTTTGAAGTGTTAATTTTTTAAATAAAATTGTTAAATATGTATTTTTATCCCCTTTTTTTCAGAGGTGTCCCCGGTCTTGGCGGGATTCCTCGGCGCGGGGGTCTTGGTCATCACGGTGACGGTGGTCATTTTCCTGTGGACGTGCTGCCAGCGCCACTATCGCCGAATGTCCGGCTCGTTTAAACTGACCAGTGGCCCGTACGACCCGCCCGTCGACCCGCCATACAAGTTCATCCACATGCTGAAAGGTATCAGCATCTACCCGGAGACGCTCAGCAACAGCAAGAAGATCATAAAGGCGGGCCGGTGGCGCTCGGGCCTGGGCTCGTTATCACGGCAGCAGGGTCACGGTGGGACGCTGTGGGTGGACGGCGATCTGGACTGCGCGACGCAGCTTCAGATGAAGGACCTGCTGGCCCCTGCCGGTCCTCCACGCCTGGAGAGGGCGCTGCCCATTCGGGCCGATTACTGCTGTTTAGAAAGCAGCTCAGCCAGCAGCAGCGAGTCGGCCAGCAAAACTCCTACTCCATTCAGCCTCAGCTCACCTTCGCTGGGCACCCTCAGCCTCGCTATTGATTACAACTTCCCCAAGAAGGCCCTGGTGGTCACTATTTCAGGCGCCCACGGTCTCCCAGCCGTAGACGATCAGACGGGGAGTTCTGACCCATACGTGAAAATGACCATCCTGCCAGAGAAGAAGCACAGAGTCAAGACCCGGGTGATGAGGAAGACTCTGGAGCCGGCCTTCGATGAAACCTTCACCTTCTACGGCGTCCCATATAGCTCTCTGGCCGAGCTGACGCTCCACTTTCTGGTTCTGAGCTTCGACCGGTTCGCACGGGACGACGTGATCGGAGAGGCGGCCATGTCGTTGGCGGGTTTGGACCCCAGCACAGGGAAAGTCCACATCACCCAGAACATCACCAAGAGGAACATACAGGTGAGACTAGAGCTGGGCGATATTTCTCATTATATTACATTATCACTGTGAGATTCCTCTTAACCTACCTGGTCAGAACTGAACCCCTGTGTTGTCTTAAGAGTCAAAAATCACCCCCCACCATGTTTAACAGTCATATGCTTTATCTTTATCAATAATAATAATAATAATAATAATAATAATAATAATAATAATAATAATAATTCTGTATTTTAGTAAATAAAACAGCCACAGCAGGTGTGTGGTAATGAAAACGAGGGCTGGGTCATATGATGAAGCCAGAATACAGCCGCTTAGCTTTGTGTTTGTGCTCCCTGCTGCAGTGTTAGGGATCGTCTCACAATTAGCAGAAGAAATGTGAAGTGTTTCAGTGTCTGTAGCCAATGACACTCACATTAAACACACAACACATCCATGTGACTTACATCATTCATTTTAGACGTTTTCATCATTTTATTAAATATTAGTAATAATGTAACACACATGCATCTTCATACATATTCATATATTATTGTCTTTGTTTTATATACAAATATTAAATCAATTAAACTCATTATTAAACCTAATGATGTCAAACCAGCTTATTAACATACAGACATTCATTCCTGACTAACTACAAGACTTATTTTGGGAAAGTTTAGTTACTAATTTTATAATCACTTGTAGAAATGAAGAACCGTGTTAAAATGTTTCAGTTTGTTAGAAATGTTGATTAGGGCGTGTTATGTTGAGGGCTCTACCATATTGAGGGGGCGGTACTTATCAGAAAGCCTAGTAGCTACAATGTAGCATTTTGTTTCAGTGAGGCACAGCTCACTCAACCCTGAAATATAGTTCATCAGTTCAGTTTCTTTGCTTTTGGGTGTCATATTCACATCTACTTCAATCCAAAATGTCATTTTCAGGACCTGTAATTCAGGTACAATCTGCTTAAATTGAGAATTTTTTCATTCTCTGTGATGTGATTTTCACAGCCGCAAGTTTGTTGTGGCCCTGTTTAAGAAATGTGTGTAAAACTACAGAGCGATGATGTGGAGGGATAGATAGCAGAAGGGTTCAGAAAGAGATAACTATTGACTGTGGAGGGCTGTTAGCAGGGGGTTGTGAATTTGCATAATAAATGCGCATGTAATTAAATATGAATGAAGGGAATGCATCAATTATGTAACAGCCTGGGAGTTTTGTTGGCCTGTGCTGTCAAATATGTCATTTTCCACATCGTGGGTGTGTGTATGTGCTCTCACTGATAGAGCCACATTAGCTGGTGAGAGAGTGTATCGATCTGAAGCCCCATTAAGACGGAAGAGCGCTTGTCCGTAACGATCTGCAGGATCTCTGAAGGACGTCCATCTGAGACTCCGTCCGGAAACCGGCGCTCATAATCAGACCATTAACCATTATTCTTACACACACACACACACACACACACACACACACACACACTGCTATCATGTAAGATGTGCGGGTATAAAACACAAAGCCTTAAGACGACGTAAACGTAATCCAGAGGTAAGAGGTCACAACACGACAGCCAACAAACCAAAAGTATGACGTGTAGTCACGGAACAGACCTGAGTCACAACCACGAACGGACTGTGGGAGGAAACCCACGCAGATGGGGACTCGAACCCAAGAACTCAGCGCTGAGAGGTGAACACGCCCACCGCCAAGCCACCGTGCCGTCCTGTCGAACCCATCACTGGAGCCCAGGAGGGTGAAGCGAACCGAAACCGACCCGAACCGAGGCTCCACAGAATCAGTCTACGCACCAGTACACACAGAAACCTCGCTAAGGGTGGAGCCCTGAAGAGAATCACCCCCTCCCGACACAAACACTGCTACCATTGAGCCGGGGCTCACTAGGTGGCCTGCAGCTCTGACAGGGAGTCAAAAACTCCAGAAAACCTCGAACGGGACCACAACGAGGCTTGAACATAAATTAAACATAAATTATTTATCAGATTATTAGCCTGGATGCTAACGTTGCTGTTTAATGCGATTAGACGGCTGCATTCAGTGCATTTCTACATTAAATAGATGCTGTTTTCCCAATCTGAGCCCAGCGTTCTGTCACAAGGATTGGTCTCAGAAGTGGGTTCCCCCGTGTCCACCCCTTCACACATTCATGTGTAAATGATTATAAATGAAACCTCATGAACCCTTTCAGGCAGGGATCACTGCAGTGGGTTTTTCATATGTATGTTTATGGGTTTAAACAAGGTACTTCTAAACTCTGTAGTGCACCACCTGGTGGCCAATTCTGCAAGTGCAACAAAACACATGATAAAGAAAAAAGGCCAGGAACTGTGTGGACATCACTCTTAGTAAAAAATAAATAATATTGGCTTCACTTCAGATTTCTTTAAAGGATCAAAAGTTGAAAGTAAATTTGAGCTCAAAATTGTTTTGTCAAATTGACTGGACAAAAATGTGGTTTCCCGGTGAACCGTCCCTTTAAAATACTCGACTGAGCCCGAGCAGAGACACGTCCCTGCAGTGCAGGAGAAGAGAAAGTGCAGAGCAGCTGCAGTTCTGATGAAAGAGTGAACGAAAAGCACAAACATGAATGTTCACTGTATCCTGGCCTGACTGCACTTACATAAGAAGCAATTAGTGCACAGCGGGGCTGAGGCTTTACCCTCAGGAGATTAGCTGTGGTCGACAGTAAAGCCGCTGCATCATGGGAGATGTAGTCATAATCCCATCATCTGCACTGCTGTTCAGGAACTGCAGGACTTTTAGTAAATAAGCACTAAGCTGCTGACAGCAGGCGGACGGGATTACAGCTCTGTACACATGCAGCTCCGCTGGACCTTTACAGGTCTGAGATTAAAACTACCAACAACCAGCACAGCTACTAACTACAGACAACACTTACACCAAATTCATATTGGGTTGGTTGGTGGGTGGGTCAGTTGGTTGGTCGTTCGGGTTGGTCGGTGGGTGGGTCACTCAGTCAGTAGGTGGATGTGATGGTCGGTTGGTTGGTTGGTGGGTGGGTTTGTCGGTGGGTGGGTGAGAGGGTAAATTGGTCAGTTGGTCGGTTGGTGAATCAGTCAGTGGTTGGTTCGGCTGTTTGGTTGGTTTGGGTGGGTCTGTGGGTCTGTCTTTTGGACAGTGAGAGTGTTGGTCGGTGGGTGGGTGATAGGGTCGATCACAGCATTCAGATACATATGTTTTAAATAACCCAGCTGTAAAGAGATCACGTCACTCAGACGTCCTGTCAACTATAAACAATAATGATCAGCAGTGATAACATTTTAACTGTGAAGTCATGTGACCACTGCTCAGATAAACAGAGAAATGCAGAAGTGCTGCAGTAAAAGTGGTTAGAAAGAGCGCTAGAGAGAGGAATCAGAGAGAGAGAAGGATGGATTAAGAAGAGCTGAAGAGCAGAGGGGGGTGGGATGGAGACAGATGGAGCGTGGTCTGCACTCCCAGACAGTTCAGTGATTAGAGAGACAGAGAGAGAGAGAGAGAGAGAGAGAGAGACAGAGAGAGAGACAGAGAGAGAGAGAGAGAGAGAGAGAGAGA
>BRDA01010769.1:21411-31541 GCA_036984385.1 Crenuchus spilurus
ATAATGGATAATGAATAATTCATAATGGATACTGCACAATTCATAGTGGATACTGAATAATTCATAGTGCATACTGCACAATTCATAGTGGATACTGAATAATTCATAGTGCATACTGGACAATTCATAGTGGATGCTGAATAATTCATAATGGATACTGCACAATTCATATTGGATACTGAATAATTCATAGTGTATACTGAGCAATTCATAGTGGATACTAAATAATAATGAATAGTTCATAGTGCATACTGCACAATTCATAGTGGATACTGAATAATTCATAATGGATACTGAACAATTCATAGTAGATACTGAATAATTCATAGTGGATACTGAATAATTCACAGTGGATACTGAATAATTCACAGTGGATACTGAACAGTTCATAATGGATACTGAATAATTCATAATGGATACTTCACAATTCATAGTGGATACTGAATAATTCATAGTGCATACTGAATAATTGACAGTGGATACTGAATAATTCATAGTGCATACTGAGCAATTCATAGTGGATACTAAATAATAATGAATAGTTCATAGTGCATACTGCACAATTCATAGTGGATACTGAATAATTCATAGTGCATACTGAATAATTCATAGTGGATACTGAATAATTCATAGTGGATACTGAACAATTCATAATGGATAATGAATAATTCATAATGGATACTGCACAATTCATAGTGGATACTGAATAATTCATAGTGCATACTGCACAATTCATAGTGGATACTGAATAATTCATAGTGCATACTGGACAATTCATAGTGGATGCTGAATAATTCATAATGGATACTGCACAATTCATATTGGATACTGAATAATTCATAGTGTATACTGAGCAATTCATAGTGGATACTAAATAATAATGAATAGTTCATAGTGCATACTGCACAATTCATAGTGGATACTGAATAATTCATAATGGATACTGAACAATTCATAGTGGATACTGAACAATTCATAATGGATACTGAATATCTCATAGTGGATACTGAATAACTTTAGTCACATGGGCTGAATAAAGTAAATGAAGTGTAGCTCTTTTTGTACAGGATGAACCTCTCTGACTGGTGTACATTTCTGTCTCACAGATCCGTACGTGAAAGTGAACGTGTTTTACGGGCGCCGGCGGATCGCTAAGAAGAAGACTCACGTGAAGAAGTGCACGCTGAACCCGGTCTTCAACGAGTCCTTCATCTACGATGTCCCTGCTGAGCTCATGCCCGACATCTCCATAGAGTTCCTGCTCATCGACTTCGACCGCACCACCAAGAACGAGGTGGTGGGCCGGCTGGTCCTGGGCGGTCAGAGCCCCACCCCATCAGGAGTCACGCACTGGAGGGAAGTGTGCGATAACCCGCGACGGCAGATCGCCAAGTGGCACAACCTGGCGGAGTACTAACGTGTCCTACAACGCCGTCTTTTAACCTACTAGAGCTGCGGTTCTGTACTGCGGTCCTGCACATCTGAACTGTTTTTCCTGCTTTGACACATGTGATCCTACTCAGGAAAAGACTGTTAAAGACAGAGTTCAGCCCAAAATCTAATCTGCACCATGCCTTATCTCACAGGCCATCAGCAAAGACAGGTTTGGTGCTTGTTTAGCTTAGCACTGGAGCAACGAGCTTAACTAATGTAGCTGACTGTGGACTGGTTTCTAACACTGTTTACGTCCACTTTATAATCTGGTAACTACAGCAAATCAGCTGCACACTGAGTAATCAGATAATGGGAGCCTGACAGTAATCAGATTTATGATTTACAACCAGCCAATCATCTCGCAGAATAAGACGTGACGTAAACATCATGTTTTTTGACCACTTTACCTGAAAACATCAACATATATTATCAGTATACACACACTGAGAGATGAAAGAGATAAGACTGAGAGTATACACACACTGAGAAATAAAAGAGATCAGAATGAGAATATACATCCAATGAGAAAAGAAAGAGATCAGACTGAGAGTATACACACACTGAGAAATGAAAGAGATTAGAATGAGAATATACATCCACTGAAAAATGAAAGAGATCAGAGTGAGAGTATACACACACTGAGAAATAATAGAGATCAGACTGAGAGTATACATCCACTGAGAAATGAAAGAGATCAGAATGAGAATATACATCCACTGAGAAATGATAGAGATCAGACTGAGAGTATACACACACTGAGAAATGAAAGAGATCAGAATGAGAATATACACACACTGAGAAATAAAAGAGATCAGACTGAGAGTATACATCCACTGAAAAATGAAAGAGATCAGAGTGAGAGTATACATCCACTGAGAAATCAGATTACTGAGCTCTCGTTATCAGACCTCCCTATGATAGACAGGTGTGAAACCATGTCAACCGTCCAGTGACGGCGACCTCTGCTGTCTGGGAGGGGTGTTGCCAAGCTGAGACGTGACAGTAAACAGTGTTTGTTTAACTTGTGCACAGTTTGAGTTAAATGCTCTGACATGCTGTTAGCACAGATGTGGTTGGTGGGGTGTAGCTCCAGTCTTAGCTTATAGCAGACTTTAGAGACCTCAGGTCTTGGCTGATGTGCTTGGGGTAAGAGGGGCAACTGTGTACATTCATGTATTGGCTGAACTGTGGCTTTAATTATCAGATCAGTTGGATCAGGTTTGTTGCAGCTGGGAAAATATGCAGGACTTATAAACCCAGATAACATCCCTCACTTTGTGTGTGTGTGTGTGTGTGTGTGTGTGTGTGTGTGTGTGTGTGTGTGTGTGGCACCGGACCACCTGCGCTGTGGACGAGCTGCTGTGGAGCCGTCTGAAGAAACCAATTGGAAAGGACTTTGATTATTTTCCAAAAAAAAAAGAAAAAAGAAAGAAAAAAACGGACTTATTAGTAAATATTGATCAGAACACTTCATATCAATAAGAGACCATCTGCGGTTCTGCGGTTCTGCTTTTAAACAGCAGGGAGGTGAGGATATCTACACAAACTCTTCATGGTTTAGAAACGTGAGCTCAGACGTGTGCATCATCTCCGTAATGTTGCTTGGATCTCGTTTTTTAGAGTTTCAGATCATTAAAAAAAAAATTTAAAGATTGGTCCAATAGATGACTCCAATGACAATTTAGGACATTTCTATAAGAGTAAAATCACATCTGCCCACCTGGTTTCAGCCCTTATATAACTCTGTGTCATGCTGTGTTCCTGGATGGTCATTTCTTCAGTTAATTAGTTTCATAGTGATACTAAACATGTGGTTCTTTGGGGGATTTGATTTGTAGTGTCTGGCAACCCAGGCAGAATGAAAGTGAAAGTAAACTTCCTGGATGGGGAAACTTGGCTAATAGCCAGGAAAATATCTTTTTTACACTCTAATGTTGCCAGGTATGGTAAAATGTCGTAGAGGTGGTGCAATACTGCATCTTCTTTTCTGATATCGATACCGATGCTGAAACCTTAAGTATCGTACGATACTGACATACTAGCACATCTCCAAAAATTAGAATATTATACAGCTCATTTGTGTTCACAATTTAATTCAAAAAGATTTTGCATATTGTGTTTTTTGATAATTTGAATAGTATTTCAAACTCAGAATGAAAAATTCTAATAATTTTTCAGTTTTCTAACACTTATTTAAAATTGTGACTTTATCTTTTTGAATTAAATTATGAACAAAAATGTATTTATTACATTATTTCTCTTCACAAATGCTGTTTTTTAATTTAAAGTCAAAGCTGTAGTATACAGTATGTTATACGGGTGGGCATGATGTACACATTTGAAGCTGAATTTGTTTGCAGGCGTGTTTTCCGGCCGGTTCTGCTTTGCATGTCAGAATGAATGAAGACAAGGTTCATTTTCTTTGGTGTGACTGGGAGTCGTCACTAAACTGATGGTCCTAAAGCTACATTCAGCTAATACTGAGCACAGTATAGACAGCAGTTTTACATCATACCTCTGTGACCACTTTCGATTAAATTATAATTCATATCATTCCCAAAACCAACACTGATAAATGCTTCCCCAATTTATATACAGTACCAATCAAAAGTTTGGACACACCGTCTGGACATTCAGTGTTTTTTCATTATTAAAAATGTTCTGCATTGTAGATTAATACTAAAGTCATCTAAACTCTGAGTAAACACATCTGTAATTATTTAGTAAACAAACAAGTAAACAAACCAGAACATGTTTATATTTGACATTCTTCACAGTAGGCACCTCTTGCTTAGATGCAGCTTTCTTGGCATTTTCTCAGTCAGCTTTATGAGGTAGTCACCTGGAATGGCTTTCAGTTAACAGCTGTGTCTCGTCAAGAGCTCATGACTTGCATTTCTTGCCTCTTAATGTGTTTGAGATATCAGTTGTGTGTCTACTTTGAAGTAAAATCTAAAACATGTTTTGGTTTGTTTAACACTTTTAAGTTTACTACATGATTCCTTATGTGTTCACTCAGAGTCTGGATGACGTCAGTGTTTATTTACAGTGTAGGAGAAATAAAATAAAATAAAAACACTGAATGTCCAGACGTTTGACTGGTGCTGTATTTGTATAATTGTGAGTTATTTATTTTAACATTAGGTTTTAGAGAACAGAACAAATTGTTCATGGATATAATAAGAAAAACAATCTGTTTCTCATCCAAGTACACTGATGGAAAAAAAAATACCCCCCAGTACCGCGCCGCACATTGTCATGGCAACTTCATCATCATAAGTATATTAAAAGCTGTAGTCAGTCTGAGATGTACGTGATTCACTAAACGGCGCTTTTAATGGTGCTGTTGTGCTGTTAGGGTGGAGGATTCTCATCATTTCCATATTCAGACGCCCGAAAGCAGCTTCAGTCCACTGCAGAGACACAAACCGGACACCTTTCAGTCAGTTTAGATACACAATCTGACATCATTCAGACCGTCTAACAACCCAAATACCAGATTTATCATTCAGTTATACACCTTAAACTACCAGTCACAACCTGATGTGGGTTATTCAGTCGACCACTATGAATTATTCAGTATCTACTATAAATTATACAGTATCCAGTATGAATTAACCAGTATCTGTTACTAATTATTCCGTTTCCATTATGAATTATTCAGTATCCACTATGAATTATTTTGTACCTACATTGAATTATGATGTATCCGGTATGGATTATCCAGTATCCACTACAGTTTAGTTATACAGTTATTTATTCAGAATCCACTATGAATTATTCTGTATCCACGACAGTGTATTCAGAATCATTCATAGTAGGTAAGGGGATGTTAATCACAGTGATTACTGTATTATTCATACTGGATACTGAATTATACATGGTAGTTACTGAATAATTCATACTGGATACTGAATTATACATGGTAGCTACTGAATAATTCATACTGGATACTGAATTATACATGGTAGTTACTGAATAATTCATACTGGATATTGAATTATACATGGTAGTTACTGAATAATTCCTACTGGATACTGAATTATACATGGTAGTTACTGAATAATTCCTACTGGATACTGAATTATACATGGTAGTTACTGAATACTTCATACTGGATACTGAATTATACATGGTAGTTACTGAATAATTCCTACTGGATACTGAATGGTAGTTACTGAATAATTCCTACTGGATACTGAATTATACATGGTAGTTACTAAATAATTCATACTGGGTACTGAATTATACATGGTAATTACTGAATAATTCATACTGGATACTGAATTATACATGGTAGTTACTGAATGATTCATACTGGATACTGAATTATACATGGTAATTACTGAATAATTCATACTGGATACTGAATTATACATGGTAATTACTGAATAATTCATACTGGATACTGAATTATACATGGTAGTTACTGAATAATTCATACTGGATACTGAATTATACATGGTAATTACTGAATAATTCATAGTAGTTAGTAAATAATTCATACTGGATACTGAATCATGCATGGTAGTTACTGAATATTTCATAGTACATACGGAGTAATTCATACTGGATACTGAATCATTCATTGCAGATAATGAATAATTCATCAAATGTACTGAATTATTCTGTAGTATTTATGATTTATTGAGTAGCTGTAACTGCTGTTTGTTAATTAAAACAGTGTAACACACACAGACCCTGTTCGGCCGACCACGTTACTCTCTGAAATTGATCAAAGGAGAAGTGGTGGAGTTAGAAAAGAGAAACAGAGCATGCAGATGTAGTCTGAACCCTCCCTCTCAGTCCAGCTGTAAATAGTGATTTTATACAGAAGACTAATGACTTTAACTCCTTTATCGTTTCTACATGAACAGAGTCAGTTGACTGGAGTTTGGAGCTGCTGAGTATTGACAGGCTTGTAGTTGCCCACACTGAGCACAATACGGCGGGTGTAGTGTAACTTTATTTATATGGCATTTATCTTCCTGATCGTTAAGTCAGAGCTGCCATTATGATGACGACCTACTGGTTGTGATGTTGTCTGACAACATTGTGACAGTGTTAGAGTTCAGACAGCCCAGATCTGATCTGATCACTTACTAAAAAAAGTGTGAACAGTCATCTCAGTCTGACAAAACGTAAACAAAAACCAATCCGGTTTGCCTGCAGTCTGAACACGAATATCAGCGTCTTTACCTTTTAGTTAATAGAGACTTTCTGCCGGGTCTACTTCTCAACACCTGCCAGCCAATCAGAAAAGAGTATTTCTGGTCTCTGGGGTATCTACTCAGCATCCTTCCAAACTCCCGTCTTTATATCTCTGAGGTGTGGGGTAAAAGTGTGTGTTTTTTAATTCTGCTTGTGTTGGAAACATGTACAAAATGTATGATAAGATGCTGGAGTGTCTTCAGCTTTGTTTTTCTTATAAAATCTGTAAGATTTGCCCTCAGAGTGAACGATAACACTCACCTGATGAGTCCCATACGATGCATGTAACCTTATCACATCACGTAACCTCTGAAAACTCCCTGGAAATGAAAAATATGCAGATTTAGGCAAATATTAGAACTTTTTTTAGAAGCTTTCTATGTTCATTACCGAAGAGAAGAACCAAATATCTGTGACGAGACCCGAATCCAAGCCAGACATAAACACTGCTGTTGCAAATGAGCTGTGAACACGGTATTAAAAAGCTCAAAAAGTCCTTTAAAACTAGAATCTCTCTCAGTAAACCCTGAGAAGTCCAGTTAATACCATCATGTACCACTTACAGTGTGTTTAAAAGATACATTAGCAGGTATTTTACACAACGTATCTACTTTAATGTGTTTGTTTCAGCGTCAAATCATGAAAAGAAAAGCAACAATGTGAGTTATACACAAAAAACGGTAACTTTCCTCAAATCCAGGTTATAAAATATCTCCTCTACTTCTTACAAATGCAAGTTTAACACAGTTACAAGTAACGTTGTTGTAAATGATGTAAAGTTTGGGACCACGTAACAGGCGGGAGTCAGGGCCACTGTCAGTGACGGGAGAATAGCGGATGGGTGGTTCTATTGGCTTCCACAACATTGGAAAATTGAGTCAAAAATTAAAAAACAACCTCCAGTTTCTCTGGTTATGTGAGGGATGTGTCGTGGTACCTGGCAACCCAACCCACAGCATGTGCAAACCTCCTGCCCGATGTGCTTCATTCATCACAACACTGTTAGGGGTGAGCAGTCGGGCCTCGAGCCTCGTATGTTTCTACGCCAGCTCCAGATGTTTTGAAAGTGAAAGTAAAGTTTGTATGTGTAGTTTAGACTTTGGAGGTGTGCACATCGTGGCATCTTGGAGCTACACTTACCCATAAACCCCGGCTAGATGTATACCTCAGCCTTTACTACAGGAACTATACTCTTAAAACTCAAATTCTTCCGCCAAAAAAAGTAGTTCCAGAGTAACGTAACCATTGTTACCATTGTAGCTGCTTAGCAACAAGGAGTCAATAAGGCATAAGTAGAACACTTCTCAACCAATCAGGTTGCTTGGTTGGTAGTAACTGTTAATAATTAATAATCATTATTATTTATGCTAATAACCGAGTCTTCTAAGGGTTAAATCAGCACACCGAGCTCAAATCTACCACACACGGCCCAATGATGGTCAGAACCGAGGACGTGTGTGAGCGGGCGAGCCAGAGAGAGAGAGAATGTGTTTTTTTTTTCAATGATGTCACTCAGACAGTGCTGAGCCCCTGAGGCAGATTCACATGTCCTCATTCATTCCCAATGTGACTGAGTCCACAGTACTGAGTGGGCGAGAGAGAGAGAGAGAGAGAGAGAGAGAGAGAGAGGCAGGGGAGCAGTTCATGCGCTCTAATAAACTCATCTCTGCGCTTAATGAATGTGCGCTCGTGTTAATTACACTTTATTTTAGCATGTTCAGCTTCAACTTTAACCTTTTATTGCCCAAATCCAGTGTTTCATCACCTAATTTGTCATTTGGGTCATGCAGGGGTGCTGATTAAACCCAATACAAATCATTAATAATCAATTATAAGTTAAGTTAAATGGACAAAATGATGCGTTTCTTGAAATGATATCATTTAGCTGTAGTTAACATATGAACTCATGATTGTCACTATTTTGTAAACAATGCATCATGTTTTTTTTGTTTATGAATTATAGCTGCTTATTAATAATATTAATAATTAATATTTTAATGCAGTCATTAATAATTAAACCCTTTATAAGAGTAAAATGGCACAGAATATAAATATAAAATCCCAATTTGTATGAATACAAGCATGTAAACGACGTACTGCTCAAGAATTCAGTCTACTTTTAGATGCTCACAGTCAAAAAGTCAACTTGCACGTTTTTTTTCTGTTATTATTTACAGATATTTTATTGCACATTACAGCACAGTTACTGCTCATTTTATATAATTTAACACTTTTGGAAAAAATTAACCGTAAAATATGTAAGATGTCTTAATTTTTAGGTTTCATTTTTGTATGAAATGAGAAATTCAGTAATGAAATAATCTGCTTTAACCTCTTAAACCTCCACTGTATTCTTTAGGGTCATGAATCGACCAAATTTTAGGGTTTTGATACAGGAATTACATTAAATAAACACAAAATGTTGATGTTTTTTAAAGGAACCTGCTTTACTTCTGAATTTTAGACTTAGAAATATTTTTTTTTCAGGCTGCGCAGCATTGAAGGGACATGTAGGTTCATCTTACCACAAGAGGGCGCCCTTCAGCAGAAACGAAGCAAACGGCCATATATATATATATATATATATATATATATATATATATATATATATAAATATATCACTGTTTGCTTCTGTGATCCATAATTCTTGGGTGTAAAAAAGCTTGTTTATATATAAATAATATAAATATGAACGGTTGTAAAGTATTGTTTGTCTTAATGCACTATCTGGCAGTAGCACTTTCTGCCCATATGTAACTTCTCCCCGGAATGGTGATGGGTTCTTTTGGTGTAAAATCTTTCTTTTATTTTTCTTTCTTTCCCTGACGCCTCTCTTTCGCCTCCCAAATGAAACCTCCCACTTATTCGCTGTTGTGTGGTGTTTGGTAAACTGAGGTGCAAAGATAAAAAAATGACAGATAACAGATGTAAGTGTGATATTTGGGCCAATTCGACAAAGTCAGTACATTTTATGTGGAGGAAACCTGCTTTTTGAGGACACGTAAATGTGCATAACGCTGTTATAAGTCTATGCTAAACATGTTACACTAATGCTGACTTGTACTGTATGTTGAATTTGTTAACACAATGAACGTGCAAATAAACAGAAAATTTTACCCACTAGGCCCAACATCTCTGCTTATTACCTCACCGACAGAAGATGTTAGTGTTCTGAATATAAAAATACATCTCTTAAACCTCATCAAGATGTTAATAAAGCTCTGAAAGACTAGTGGGCGTGGTTTAGGACACAGTGAACAATAAAAGTGAATAAAACCACTACAGACACTTCAGACAGCAGTAGATTAGAACTTCCTGCTTTAAAATGGCCGACACAGCATTCAGCTACACAAGTTGTTTGTTATTGTTTAAAACTCACAGTAAGTCATTAGCTCCCCCTACTGTCAGTGTCACCACTCTACAGGCAGTCTTATCAGTGTAGCTGCTGTAGAACAATGTTAGAGCTCCCCCTAGTGTCAGTGTCA
>BRDA01010774.1:0-18170 GCA_036984385.1 Crenuchus spilurus
TGAATTAGTTCTGTTTGGATTTATAGAGCACAAGGATTATGAGACATATCAGAGTGTGGCTATTGACTCCAGCAGAACTATCTAAAACAGCCTACAGTAATGTAGCTACAGTAACATCCAGTGTAATGGATGATCTTACACTATTATTGACCTTCTTACACATCTGACAGACGTGATATGGTGACTTGGTTTGAGTCCACATTTATGTGGAGTTTGCTCTCCTCGTGTGTGCAGTACCGGTGTAGGGGGAATTCACAGCGAAGATATTGGTGGTGCCCCTGTTGACAAATGGGGCCCCACACGCAGTGCGTTGCCCATTTGGGCAGAGCGCTGGCCCTGTGTGTGTGCCTGGGTTTCCTCCAAAAACAAGGAGATCAGGGTGACATGATCCTGAATTAACTTTATCTTAGCTTTATTTACTGTGAACATTTTCAACAATAATAATAAACAACAACAACAAAACATGCATGTGACTTGGTAACTTTATCGGGCAAAATATCTTAAACCGTGTGACTACAAAGTAAGTTCATTAAGTAAATCTAATGTTTTGGTCACATAGAGCACAGGAATACAGGCTGATTCAAAATCTTAAACTGTTTAGTAACAGTTCTGACTCTGCCACCAAAAATAACAACAGCTTGACATCTGATATTATAATTTCAATTTCCACATAAGAATAAACTGCCTCTCAGCACCATTCATTCAATTCATTCATTGCCTCTGTCTGGCATTTCCCTTCTATATCGTGCAATTCACGTTGTTTACATTGCTTTTCTCCCTTCGTTCTTTATTCCACTCTCTCTTTGTTTCCCACTCATATTAAAAATGATGAAGACCTTAAAAATCCATCAGAAGTAAAAACAACAAACATGTTTCATGTTACAGCCAATCAGAGCAACTCATTAAATGATTCATGAGCCCAACATAAAAGAGAAAATAACCTAATCATATGGCCATAAAAGGTCGTGTATAACAGCATGTGGGTATTTTTGACCTCACCCACAGTCACAGACTTTCTGTAAAACACAGAATAAATGATTGTACAACCCCATTACATGAGTCAAGTTATGCAAATATCACCACAGAGTTTTCTTCTTCACACTAAATTTAGATCATTTACTCTCAGTAATCTTCAGATTTATTCAGAAAGTGTCATAAATTATTCAGCCATTCCTTTAAATAAGAGGCATCAGTTCAGTTTTTATGAGACTGAGGAACTGAAACAGGCACATATAGAGTCACCAAGTTAAAGAAGATGATTTATACAGAGCTGGAATTCACCATAACAGAATCACACTGTCTTTCTGTGAGAAGTTCAGAGTCTGGTGATGACAACATAGACACAGATACACTGAGCATCACAAACCCAAAACTGATCTTTATATTCAGTCTAGAAACAGTAAGTAACAATAGTAAAATCTATGTAATTTAGTTCTAACAGCGGTTCTAGGTCATTTAGTTCTAATAGGGGTTCTAAGTAATTTAGTTCTAACAGTGACTCTAGATAATATAGTTCTAACAGTAGTTCTATGAAATTTAGTTCTTACAGTGGCTCTAGCTCTAGGTAATTTAGTTCTAACAGTGGTTCTAGGTAATTTAGTTCTAACATTAGTTCTATGTAATTTAGTTCTAACAATGATTCTAAGTAATATAGTTCTAACAGGTGTTCTAGGTAATTTAGTTCCAACAGTGGCTCTAGGTAATTTAGTTCTAACAGTGGCTCTAGGTAACTTATTTCTAACAGTAGTTTTATGTAATTTAGTTCTAACAGTCGCTCTAGGTAATTTAGTTCTAACAGTAGTTCTATGTAATTTAGCTCTAACAATGATTCTAAGTAATATAGTTCTAACAGGTGTTCTAGGTAATTTAGTTCCAACAGTGGCTCTAGGTAATTTAGTTCTAATAGTGGTTCTGGGTAATTTAGATCTAATAGGGGTCTTAGGTAATTTAGTTCTAACAGTGGCTCTATGTAATTTAGGTCTTACAGTGGTTCTAGGTAATTTAGTTCTAACAGTGGCTCTAGGTAATTTAGTTCTAACAGTGGCGCTAGGTAATTTAGTTCTAATAGTGGTTCTGGGTAATTTAGATCTAATAGGGGTCTTAGGTAATTTAGTTCTAACAGTGGCTCTAGGTAATTTAGTTCTTACAGTGGTTCTACGTAATTTAGTTCTAACAGTGGCTCTAGGTAATTTAGTTCTAACAGTGTCGCTAGGTAACTTATTTCTAACAGTAGTTTTATGTAATTTAGTTCTAACAGTGGCTCTAGGTAATTTAGTTCTAAAAGTAGTTCTATGTGATTTAGCTGTAACAGTGGTTCTAGGTCATTTGTAATAAAGGAAATAAAAATCTACAAGCAGGTAAACAGTGTTAGGTTTAGTTTTACATATTAAACCACACTGAGAATCAAAGTTTAGAGACTTTGACACAGAAGTGAATTAGAAATAGCACATTTTAGATAAAAGTGAATTTGAGTGTAAACGCGATGTAAACTCTGATCTGTACCTGTATGTAATGTGTGTTTTTGGCTCTGAGGGGAATCTTCAGCTGTTATTACTGTATATTAGATCACAGTGAAGTCTGTAGTCAGACTGAAAGTGAGACAGAACTGGAATTTCAGGAGTTTTAGTCCCTACTGAGTCATTTCTTCTTTTCAGTCAGGTTTATGATTAAAACTCAGTGATCTGAAGAGATTGCAGTCAGGGTTATGATGTGTGTTGAGACTCCAGTGATAGTGTAGATACATGTATAAGGAAGGTAACACATCTCTGCATTAATCAGGGAAGTGAGGTGAGAAACTGATGGTGAAGGTTGTGAATTTCTGTAAAACACAGATAGTTGTTAGGAAATGTTTTCAGATTTTAAGGAAACTTATAGAGATGCTGACTTTGAGGTTCAGTGATTTAGTCATTTCAGATCTTATAATGTCAGAAAAGTCCTGATTTCCAGATCCAAACCTTACAAAAAACCTCTGGATGACAGTCAGGAACCATCAAACAAAACTGAGCTGCTTGAATTTGAACTCCAGGAGTGACATAAAGTCAGTGATGTGTAAGACTGGAGATCATCAACAAGTCAAGATTTTTTCCACACAATTCTGATCTCTGAACTCTTTCTAAGTTATGACTTTGTGGGTAAAAAGGTTCAAATCCACAGTCTGGTGCTTAAAGATCCAGTCTTGTGAGCAGAAGGTCGCTGGTTTGATCCCCGGTCAGGATATGACTGAAGAGCTCTTGAGCAAGACACCAAACCTCCAACTGCTCCCTGGGCACCTGCTCACATGTATGTGTTTCACTACACTGAATATTGTGTTTATAACTGAATAAGAATTCATTTGTATTATTGTAGGTCTGGTAACACAGCATCTGTTTGATTAGAGACAGTTACTGAGCTCTTTTTACCAGCCCTGATTTCAGAAGAAACAATCAATGAGCATCTGTTCCAATACTTTTGTCCCTACAGTGTAATTAATGTCAGAAATAAACTGATACTTAACGGAGTCAGGTCTGATTACTCTGAAGATTTAATCAGACAGTTTGTAAACATTTACTACCCTTAGCTATAGCAGAGCTTCCACTACAGTAAACTGGTCTTGGCTGATTGATTACCTGAGGAGTTGTTATTGATAATGTAATAGTATTTAATAATAATGTGATATTTACTCAGAACTGATGTTTGCTCTGTATGATATGTGAGCTCAGTGATGAGCTGTAATTTAAACTCAGTTTTGTCTTCTCCTCTCTCTCTCTCTCTCTCTCTCTCTCTCTCTCTCTCTCTCTCTCAACAGTCTAATTTTAGCTCACCTGTTTCCTCATATTGCTCAGGCGGTGGAGACAACACGTGAGACACACTGCTCTGTTTCCATGCCAATGAGGCCTCCTCTCCTCTCACGCCATCAGAACTGAGGAGCCTATAAGGAGTCGAGCAGGAGTAGAAGATTCATGAGATGAGTCATTCATATACTCACAGCCATCTCAGCTGTCCAGAGATCAGAACATGTTCAGTCTGTACAGAGCTTTATGTTACATGGATGAAAGATGTGCAGACATGTGACTATAATTAAAACAATAGCTATTCAATTAATTAATCAAAACAACAGGTATTCAATTAATCAAAACAACAGGTATTCATTTAATTAATTAAAAAACAACAGCTATAAAACAGCAGGTTTAATATTCAAAGTATATGTTTTATTTTAGGGGTTTAAGGAAAACAGGTCTGTCCATTAGGAGAAGAAGAGTATACAGAATGTTAAAGAGTACAGAAGGGTTAGGACTGTCTTTAGTGTCTGACTATAGTGCAGATCAGAATGGTACATCACTGCCCTCTACTGGTAATGAAAGACATGGTCTGGACGCTGAACTGTTGTGTAATATGAGAGTAAATCTGACCTGCGTATCATTATATACAGCAAATAGCAGGGATATAAAGACTCAGACTGTAGAAGATATTCTGGTTTATATGTCTGTGTCACATTAGACACAGTTTTCAGGTGTGTATAACACTGATGTCGTTACCTGCACAGTGCAGTTGCTCACCTGCACTAAATGATCACATGGACATACAGGTAGTGTTTCTCCAGAGCATCTTGTTTTCTGTTTGGCTTTTCAGACTTCTTAATGATTCATTCACGATTCCTCAGATTGTATCCACTCATGTTGCTGGTCTTCCAATTCTTTTACTTTCAACTGTCTTCTCAAGTCAACTGCTTCTTCTCATATTGTCTTCATCATAATCAACAGTGAGTTGTAAAGTGTGAGATGTAGAATGAGATGTAAAGTGTGAGATATAGATTGAAATGTAAAGTGTGAGATGTAGAGTGAGATGTAAAGTGTGAGATATAGATTGAAATGTAAAGTGTGAAATGTAGAGTGAAATGTAAAGTGTGAGATGTAGAGTGAGATATAAAGTGAGATGTAAAGTGATATGTAAAGTGTGAGATGGTGAGATGTTAAGTGTGATATAAAGTGAGATGTAAAGTGAGAGATATAAAGTGAGATGTAAAGTGTGAGATGTAAAGTGTGATATAAAGTAAGATGTAAAGTATGAGATATAGAGTGAGATGTAGAGTGAGATGTTAAGTGTATGATGTATAGTGTGAGATTTAGAGTGAGATGTAAAGTGACATGTAAAGTAAGATGTAAAGTGTGAGATATAAAGTGAGATGTAATGTGAGATGTAGAATGAGATATAAAGTGAGATGTAAAGTGTGAGATGTTGAGTGAGATGTATAGTGTGAGATTTAGAGTGAGATGTAAAGTGACATGTAAAGTAAGATGTAAAGTGTGAGATATAAAGTGAGATGTAATGTGAGATGTAGAATGAGATATAAAGTGAGATGTAAAGTGTGAGATGTTGAGTGAGATGTATAGTGTGAGATTTAGAGTGAGATGTAAAGTGACATGTAAAGTAAGATGTAAAGTGTGAGATATAAAGTGAGATGTAATGTGAGATGTAGAATGAGATATAAAGTGAGATGTAAAGTGTGAGATGTATAGTGTGAGATTGAGTGAGATGTATAGTGTGAGATGTATAGTGATACTGTATGTAAAGTGCGAGATGTAGAATGAGATGTAAAGTGTGAGATGTTGAGTGAGATATAAAGTGTAAGATGTATAGTGTGAGATATAGAGTGAGATGTATAGTGTGAGATGTAGAGTGAGATGTAAAGTGTGAGATATATATTGAAATGTAAAGTGTGAAATGTAGAGTGAAATGTAAAGTGTGAGATATAGATTGAAATGTAAAGTGTGAGATGTAGAGTGAGATATAAAGTGAGATGTAAAGTGATATGTAAAGTGTGAGATGGTGAGTGAGATGTTAAGTGTGATATAAAGTGAGATGTAAAGTGTGAGATATAAAGTGAGATGTAAAGTGACATGTAAAGTGTGATATAAAGTAAGATGTAAAGTATGAGATATAGAGTGAGATGTAAAGTGGCATGTAAAGTGAGATGTAGAGTGAGATGTTAAGTGTGAGATGTATAGTGTGAGATTTAGAGTGAGATGTAAAGTGACATGTAAAGTAAGATGTAAAGTGTGATATATAAAGTGAGATGTAATGTGAGATGTAGAATGAGATATAAAGTGAGATGTAAAGTGTGAGATGTTGAGTGAGATGTAAAGTGTGAGATGTATAGTGTGAGATGTATAGTGATACTGTATGTAAAGTGCGAGATGTAGAATGAGATGTAAAGTGTGAGATGTTGAGTGAGATATAAAGTGTAAGATGTATAGTGTGAGATATAGAGTGAGATGTATAGTGTGAGATGTAGAGTGAGATGTAAAGTGTGAGATGTACAGTGAGATATGTGTGAGATGTACAGTGAGATGTATTGTAGAGTGAGATGTATTACAGCTTCTGTTACTGTACAGTTGTAAATGAGGACAGAAACAGGGCAGCTTTATATTCTTTTTTCCTCAGAGGGAATAAAAAGGAGGTTTCTGGTTCATACAGTAAAAACAGAGAGCCCAGCTGTGCCGGACACCTCAGGGATCACCTGACACAGGTAGGGTTATATTATATCACAGCCAATAACCTCTTATCTCCGCTTGTTCTGCACCTTCATGTTCTAAATGTAATCAAACGGAGAAAAGGTTTGAATATGTGAGTCAATGTTATTAAATTATAAACACCTGCAATATTACTTATATTAACAAAACCAAATATATACTTCATTACATTTCCAGCCTTAACATTAAGACCACCTCATGTAGGCAGGTTGGTGCACTAGTTTCACTTTGCTGCTTTCAGTTGCTGACGTTATGACGGTCCACTAGACCACCACCAGCAGTCTAGTCATGGTCCTGTTGTCTTGACATTGAATCTGCCTCCTACTTCTTCTGCTCAGCAGGACCTGCTACGGCCTGATGCTCCGAGACTCAGGCCCAGGATGGGCTTGCACCAAAAACACTTTCAATCCTTGTTAATAACTATCATGTTATTGTATGAACTATATTAATAAAATCTCTAACATTCAAATTTCCTGACTGAGTCTGCATGACAAATCCTTAAACACACAGGGTGACTCATGTTTAGTCTGGGGAGCTTCTACCGAACATCACTTAAAGACAACACAAAGGTTTGGAAAAACTTGCAATAAAATTTATTGTACCTCACAATCATGGACACGTGCAACATTTTACAAGTTTATTTACATTATCTCTGATATAACAAAATAGCAACACTGTTAACTCTGCTGGATACTGTACACACTCTTCAATCTTAAAACCCATGTTTACTTTAAGGGCAGTAACAATAACTACCTTATAGTCACCAAAACAGCATGTGCCATATGAGACCCAACAGCACTCTTACAGCCTGTGCTGTAGTATCAACAACCAGCCTGACCTGCTGGAGCCTCTCCAGTAAGGAGATAAAGTGCTTTCTATGAAGCACAACCCACTCACAATAAGGAGCCATTATCAAACCACTCAAATCTGTTCTTTTGGTAGATGGTCTAAATGTAGAGAACAACAGCCTCAGTACCAACAGGTCAGTTTACAAACACATAAACATTCAAGTGAGGAAAGGCAAACGGCTAGTCATGTGAATGGGAGTGTACCACAGTACCGAAGTACCACAGTACACCACAGTACCAAACAAAGGGATTTTCAGTCATTAGTAGAGAATCTCTCTTAGGTCCACTGACTGGTAAACTAAGTGTCCAAAAGCCTGTAGACACCTGCACATCCAGAGTTTCTTCTGAAATCAAGGAGAGAGCTGATCTCTCTTTGCTGCAATAACAGCCTGTACTCTTCTGCAGAGACTCAACGCTGGATTTGTAAGGATTAGATTGCATTCAGCCACAAAAAACATTAGTCCAACATTAGTCAAGTACTGATGTTGGAAGATTAGTTCGGGATCCAAAACTCGGTCATATCAGAACTTTATGGTTTGGACGTCTCAGGGTTTACTGCATGTATAAATAAGTGAGCACACCAGTCAGTTTAGCAGAGTGTAAAACCATCATCATGGATAAAGGAAGTGATGTCCAAAAAGGGCATATTACGGTACCAGGTGAAGCCTGGTTGAGGCAGCATCTCAGAAGCCACTAACCTTGTAGGATATTCTAGAGCTGCTGTAGTGAAGGTGTGCTGAGAATGGACTTCTCATACACTGGATGTCTCCGAACAACATAACAGTGATGACCCACAAGTTACTGATGCCAATGACTCTGGCGAGTGGTACAGAGCAATCGACTCACCACAGTGGATCAGGATGAGTGCCTCTGGATATTTTCTGTCCAACCATCAATGCTGGTTATTCCCACTATTAGGTAGGGGATCACAATCTTCTGATATGACTGTGTATTCTAGCAGATGCATTGTTTTTGGTGACCTTGAACTCACAGAGCTGAAGAATCACAAAATCTGTGCTTACAGTAACTAAACTCACTCAGAAAGGCGACTTCTTCTGTATAAACAGACTCGTTCTGCATTAAAGGCTAAAGGCATTAAAGTAAAACTCACTATGATCTGGTAACTTCTCTAAAGGTCGGAGGACTGTAATTCAATTCAATTCAATTCAGTGCAGCTTTAACATGCTGCCAATATGCTCAGAGTTACACCGAAGGTTTTACTGTAGGTAAATATTGAGAATTATAAACATACTCTTAAGGTAACAGTCTGGAATTAAAATGTACATGTGCAGACCCAACAGCACCAGGAGGCAACAAACTATAATAATAATAATAATAAAAATCATCATCTAATAAAAACATAAAGTAGGTAAATGTAGATGCTACAAATTAATTCCCTCAGATCAGCTTCACATCAAACAGAAAACATGGACACACGACTGCAGAGGTTTTCACTTCATCTTGACTGAGCTGTGCTGTATTTGTTAAAATAAATCACAGAATTAGCACCACAATAAAAATAATAACAGAGTAATATAATCCTAGATCACAATTAGATGAAGAGTCCTTCTAAACAGCTGTTTTTACATTAAACATGAATTAGAGAGTGAGTGGAGCTGAGTGTGAAACTAACCTTAATAGTAACACATCAAAACATCAGAATCTGGAGAAAACGTTCATTTATGCTCATAACTGAACAGAAAAAAGATGAACTGTAATATATTTTATATCCATTACACATAAAGTGACTAAAACTAAATTTAAAATTAAATTATTTTAATGTTGATCAGTCTGACTTAAAGCTCCTCAGAATGGCTTTACATTTGGCTCCTAGAGTCTGAGACACACACAATCCAAGGAGTCTGAAGTCCAGTGTGCAGTTTCTACAGTCTGTGATGGTTTGAGGTGCTGCTGTTGGTCCACTGTGATTAGTGCAACGTCAACACCTACCAGGAGATTTTAGTACAGTGGCAGAGAAGACCCAATGCACTGCAGATTCACAAACGTGCTCAAATACAGAAAACACTTGGCACTACATTTAAAAAACACGCTGCAGATTCACAAAACAAATGCAAGTTCACAAACACGCTGCAAAACCGTTCACAACACAACGGAAGCGTTTCTGGAGGACACTTAAAGGACGTGGGACCATATACAGCGATGTCATATGTAAACAACCTAAGGTTATATATTCACATATATACAAACTTGCTTCTCATTAGAGACGCTGCACAGCTAAGTGAGGTTCTGTTAAATATGGCATGGTCCCACGTCCCTTAAGTGTCCTCTGGAAACACTTCCGTTGTGTTGTGAATGGTTTTGCAGCTCGTTTGTGATCTTGCATTTGTTTTGTGAAGCTGCAGCGCGTTTATTAAATGTAGTGCCCATGTTGTCATTTTGATGAAAGTGTTTTCTGTATTTGCAGCACGTTTGTGAATCTGCAGCACATTGGGTCTTCTCAACCACCGTATTTTAGAGCACTTCATGCTTCCATCTGCTGACAAGGATGCCCAGCAGCTACCCACAGTGCCAACTACTAGTACTGACCATCATATTACTGTGACCGAGTGACCCGCTGATGAGCTATAAGACACACTGATCAACTAAAGACTGAAATATGTCACTTTATGTGGAATAAATATAAATTAAATTATTTAAAAAATTAATTATAAACAAAAATCTACTTTTTCACCAGATTCTCATTTGTTGATCTATGAAGGTAGTTTGTGCTTCTTAACTATATAAATCATCAATCCTGTGGTTATACGCTGATGACCCAAAACATTATGACCAATGTACTTAATGTACTGTTGTTCCTCTTTGTGCTGACCTGATGAGACATGGACTCTTTGTGTCTTGTGGTATGTAACACCAAGACTTCCGCAACACATCTCTGACGTCCTGTAAGTTGTGATGTAGAGCCACAGTCAGGATGTACTGACCACTGCTGAAAGTCTTTTAGGCCTTCATATTAACCCAGTTCCCCCACATCCAACACATCATCAACCAGCTGCTGACTGGAGTTTGACACCCCTGATCTAATCTAACCCAGACCTGCATGTGTAGTGTTTATCGGCATTACTCTCCAGCTATGAATATGGTCTCAATGTTCTGGCTCATCATTGTGGGGATTATATAACACTCTGCTCACACACACAACTGATCTCAGTTCAGTCCTTCTGAGAGAAATGATACAAAATAAATACATACATGTGCTTGTCTATCAGATATACACACCATCAGCAGTCAGAACACACACAGAACACACACATAACACAGACATAACACACACTAAAGCTCTGAGCACGATATAAACATTCACTTTGCTTAATGTTAGGAAACATTCTCATGTGCATCCAGTCAAACAGAGATTATACACGAGCTCATTGTTTGGCAAGTCTGGAATTACTCAAAACAAATCAACAACCAAAAATGTTACATTTGATTAAATACAGAACACAAGCGAGGAAGTGTGTTCACATCCACTATCCACACTGAGATGTCCTCAAGCTTATAAAGTCCACAGAAATAACACAAATAACATAAATAATAAAGTCCTAAAATGATCAAATGAAGGAAAAGTCAAATAGAAGAGTTTAAGGAGTCTAAAGGTTTGATTTCTGCATTTCTCTTAATTCTCTACTGACTGTAAACAGACTTCTCTAGAATTTTATTACATTTCCTTTTTTTAGAAAAATAAACTTTGATATTAAAATAAAAGTCCTTCAATAGACTCTCGCTCTCCTGCATGTGATGTGCAATAAAAAGTCATTGATGATTGTTGTGAGCACAGTCCATTCACTGAATATTCACTAACACACATGTGTATCAAAATGTCATCGGGACACAATAAGATTACGGGAATATATCTGTGCTGATCTGAGCTGTGTGCGGACTTATCATCGTATGAGGATCATACACAGCTGTGCTGACTGAGTCTTCAGACGGAAACACAGAGTCAGGACTGTTTACAATAGTGGTGATGAGAACCAGACGTCTGAAGTGTTTACAGGAACATACTTATCAACCATATCAGAGGAAGAACACTGAGGTCTCACCTCAAAGTGATCTCAGATCAGTATCTTATATGCAGAAGTTTGATAAATATGTGCCAACATCTCTACAAGCTGCGCAACAGGCTTATATCAATCCGATGCCCAAAATATGACTTTACATAAAAAGTCTGTTTAAAAATAGGTTTTAAATCATTATGGTTGTACATGTAAAAATGCTGCTTTTCTGGCTGGTTTAGATTGTAATGAATAATGAATAATGTCTCTACTGGTCCCATCAGCACCACTGTAAAGAAATCCCACTACTTACATGAGCTGTAGACTGAATGTGTTCACATCTCAATCACTCAGTTATACCGAAATCCTATTAAATAATCTGCAATTTAACACCTGCTGGTCCTCACACTGAGCTCTGATCTGTGGCACGACAGGATGAATGCCAGGGAGACTCACCTTCACTCAGGTGGCACTACAGTGCCGGGTTCTTCATCAGGAGGGAAACATAAAGGCTATTAAATGGATCTCGGCTACATGTGGAGTCGTAAGAAAACCTGGAACTGGCAGATTCAAACACCTCATTTACAAAAAAAGCACCTCTGGAATGGTTTCGGTGCCATATGTGGAACCGTTAATGATGCTTTAACTTCAGAGAGGTCACTCTGACAGCAGACCTGATAAAACCAACACGTTGTGCTCAGATTCTGTGTTAAAATAACAACGATAATGTCTGTTTCAATGGAAAACACAAGCTGTGTGCTGTTGGTCATCACAGTGAGGAAGACAGACTTGTATCAGACAGTCCGGCTCAGCCTGGGTCGGGTCGGGTGGAGGTGATCCTAAAATCAGGCTGATGACCCAGCTGTTCACATCACTGATCCATCATCAGCACACAGCAGTGAAAGAGTCTGAAATAATGTCATTAAAGGAACTCTCAGTCTAATCTTTATCTGCTACATCTGCGTTCTGATTGGCTGATCATGTTCCCCTGCAGATCAGAGAAGCCCCTGACTCATCTTATAACAGAAGCCAGCAGACACATTCAGTTCTGTCCGGGATTCTTCATTTCAGCTCAGGTTCTGTTCACACCTGGTGCTTTAATGTGTCTCACGTGTGCACTTGTGATCATCATTTCTGCTGAAGGAGGGACACACTATACTTCTAATGTCTCCAACAGTAATAAGCACCACCCACATCAAACGCATCACTGCCCCAGCCTGACAGAGACTGTTATGAAGAGCACTTTTTCAGTGTCTATGGTTGAAGTTTGGTTAACAGCTCGCTGTTCATTCCAGTATCAGAACAGCAGCAGCAGGAGAGTGATGGTGTTAATGTACACTGCATCCCTCCTCCAGCACAGGAGACACCAGGCGTGAGTCTCAGTTATAAAGATCATACTAAGAGTTCTCCCAGGTTCCTTCAGAAGAACACAAGCTGAGTTCTTCAGAGTTTTTTGATCATTTGTGTATTGTTTCTTATTTTATTTTATTTATTTATTTATTAAAAATAATAATAATCATTTTTGCCAATTTTACCCATTCCATCCACTAGGGGGCTCTCCCTATCACTTTGCACTGTCTCTGACTCTAGGAGGGTGAAGACACCTCTTTTTTCGAACTAAAGCTGATACACCGTCACTGGGGAGCCAACGCACTCGGAGGAAAGCGCAGGATTCCCAGCTCTGACCAATCAGTAGACGCCTGAGTCAGCGGACATTGCAATGTGTGAGTGATAGGGAGAGAGAGCGCCATCTACCCGCCCAGAGAGAGCACTGCCAATTTTTACTCTCTTGGGCCCCGGCTGTTGATGGCAAACAGCATTAAAGGCTTTTTTATACTTCAGAGTCATTATTTATATGATCTACTCTTACTGAGACTCTGGTTTATCTCATTAAACATCACGTTTGTGGTGAAGAGACACATCTGATGGTGTTCAGTAAGAGTTTAAGTCAGAAGCTTTCCTGATCTTTTCCTTCAGGGTTGAAAAGACTCCAGTAGACTTTCTGTGCGAATAGTTAATAGTGATGGACTGTCATTAAGCCTCGACTGAATCATTATTTTCCTCTAAAACATGCTACTGCACATATAGATGGGCAATAAAGACTTTTACAGCTACAGTCAATGCGCTGGTTGATGCTCCAATAGCCAACATACATATTATCACCATCAGTGTGAGCACTGGTGATATCTCAGGACTGCATTACAGGTCCGACTGCAGAGCTCAGTGACACTGTTGTTGAGAGCAGATGCAGAAGCTGTACACATCTGTACAGATCAGTATATACAGATTATTTCACCCTGTGGTTAATCTGTGTGTGCTGGCAGTGATTTTACAAACAAATGTTTAGAGTCTCATAACACATGTGCTTTTTCTCAGTCTGGTGATGTAGAGGAGAGAAGATGAGACCAACCTGGTGGCCAGCGAGACAGCGGCAGACCAGATGAACAGACCTTCATTCCTTATGCTGATGTGGACATGGGGGGAGGGGTGAACAGTAAAGGATGATGCATGTCTGACATTATATTGCTCATGTGTTCATTCTGTTTTCCTTCATGGTCCTGTTTCCGATTTGGCTCCACAGGAGTCCTCTCTAAAGCTCTGACCAGGCTCTCCACTCAGGACTTGACCTCCTGCTCAGCTTCAGCAGAAAACTCCACGTCATAAAGGCCCACCTCCACCGGCAGGATGAGCGAGGAGTCCGAGTCGCTGCTCAGAGGCGGCTGGTGCTCACCTGGAGGAAGAAAAGAAATAATCAATTAATAATGTGACTCACACACTACAATCAAAAGGCTGGAGACACCCATTACAGTGCACTTACATTTGCCTCAATGAACACCAGGGCCGGTTCTAGGAGGGGCCCCCCCAAATTTTGTCTTTGCCCCCCGTGAGTTATTATCTCTGAAAAAATCTCTGAACCAATCACGAAAATGCATTTTTTACTGTGCAGCATGAAGATATTTCCTTGCTTATTTCTGATTGGCTCTTTGAGTCATATAAAAGCAGAAGACGGAGTCCCCTCAGTGTTGCCAAGTACTCTTATTATAAGCGACTTTGGGCTTGTTTTTGAACATGAAGTTGCTTATTGGGCTTGGCTTTCTTTCCAAGTAAAACTCTTATCTCCCAGCTCCCAGCCTGCCACAAATCAATCAGTGTTGTAGACCATCTTGGAGAACTCATTGGATCCACTTTGACGGACAATGAGATCAAAATACACCAAGCAAAATGCACTTCATTAATAAATCAAGCTGTTACATATGCAAAATTCACTTTAATTTTGTTCAGAGTTTAAAAGATTTTAAGTTATTCAAAGAATTTAAGTTTTTCAAATAATTTATTAAATAATTTAAGTTATTACAATTTTTAAAAATTAATAAATTAAAAGTGTTTAACATAATTTTGGTGTTGTTTATGTATAATGTCATAATAAATGTTTACCTTTATACTGTTTAAAAGAAGCCTCTGTTTTACATACTGTGGTGGGTTGCCAGTTGGGCTTATTTTGGGCTTGTTTTCATAGAGCTGGTTGCTTGTTTCTATTGTGAGATCTGGCAACACTGAGTCCCGTCAGTGTGAACATGAGAGGCAGGGATATAAAAAGGGCAAATTAAACACTTTTTCCAGTTTAAACCGACCTCCACAAGGTAACGTTTGCAAAATTGTGGTGATCTGTTGCTCAGTGTTAGCTGAGTGTTAGTGCTAGCTGTTAAGCAAGCTGCTTACTTGGTTATTAGCAGCTAATCTTTCCTAACACAGACTTAACTTGACACCTCTCTGCATATATTTTATGAATGTTTCCTTCAAATAAATATACATTGTAGGAAACCCTATAATGTGTCGTTTTCTAATTTAAAAAAATCAACTGAACTTGCCAGTGTCTCATCCGAGCATCAGTGTAATGCTAATTTAACAAAAGTGGGGTACTGAAATGAATCCCCATTAGATCATCTTTATTAATTTACATAAGGAACATATACTCTTCAATCATTATGTTTTACGTTTAAATTTGAAGACACGTACAATTCATTTCTTTACCTTATACATCAATTTAAGCCAGTATCATTAGCTCTGCTGTTGTCGTTCATGCACAAATGAAGCCCTGAATATATTTCTGGCTTTAAAAATATGACTATCAATATGCCTACCCATTATGTTCTACTGCCCCCCCCCCCAAGCAAAGCAGTCTAGAACCAGGGCTGATGAACACTATTAATCACTACAATAGTGATACAGTAGATTTTCATTAATAACAGGAGGCAGGTACTTCAGTCTGATATAAGAACACAACCACAGTGAAGTTCAGATGGATGTATCATGAATCATGTAAACTGAGCCTTTACAGTACATCCATCTCAGCCTGAGACACAAACATTACCTGACCTACATCTAATGTGACCTGAAACACTAAAGCACCGAGCAGGAGAACAGAAACACAGCAGTTCTGATCAGACCGACAGTGTTATGAGAGAGTTTGGCTGCAGATAACATGATGGGCTGCGGGTGGATCAGTGCGTGGGGTACCTGCATGCCAAACGCTGGTACTGGCTACTTTACATCTATAGGGTGAATTAACAAGGTAGGAGTGTCTGAGTGGACACAGTGTTTAACATCTCCAGCAGCTCTGCTCACTAACACACCACCACCACGTCAGTATCACTGAGAATGATCCACCAGCTCTGTGGGGGTCCTGACCACTGAAGAACAACAACGTATACAAACAGATGGACTACAATCTGTATAAAGTGTCCCTGTATGTTCAGTGGAGCTGAAATAGACAGTGAGTGGACTGGAGATATGAGGTAAGTGTACCTAATGAAGTGGCCAATGAGTGTACATCTTTCAAGGCTCGCCTCTCACAAGTAACCAAACTGAAGCTCTCTTATTGTGAGAAAAATCAGTTCATTTCAAATGAAAAGTAAAAGAAGATGACCAGCAATGACATGGATGGATACAATTAGAGGAATAATGAACAAACTATTAAGAAACCTGATCATTCAAAGAGGAGCAGTATTCAAACATCCTTCATTAGTCAGAAACTGTGATGATGACAACAGTAAAGATAATAATACGTTTACAGGAGCTTTAGTGAGATACACAATATCACAGTTATAATCAGACCAAGATAAGTTTACACCTGTCTGAGACTAAAAGGACTGATGTATACTCAGAAATGTCTGCAAACACTTACTGACAAATACAGAACAGTACCAGTACGAGTAAGCGGACAACTAGATACAGAATTCTACCACTAGAGGTCCACAGTGAGCTACATAACATCCAATGTGCACAGATGACAAATAAGACCTGTAAAAATACAACATATTCCCTTTAAATTAATGTTATTTGTTCCTGAATTTTTATCTAAAATATCTCTCCTTTCTCTAAAGGTCACCAGCAACAATACAGCAGCTTCACACCACAGTCTAGTGTAGTCAAAGCCCAGAAACTTCCCATCTGTTCTAACAAACACTGTAAAGCAGCAGGGATCTGTCTCCAGCTGGTCCTCCCTGTTTAATGTGATGTTCTGATCAGGAGCAGAGAGTCAGTACTGCTGACCATCGAGGCTGTTTTAGAGCCGCAGGAGACTCCACTTAAGATGCTGCATCAACGTGTCTGACTGTAACCATGGAAACCCCTCCAGGTGTCCTGATTGGCTGCTGAGGTCAGACACTGCAGCTGATGGAGTTCAGCCTATTTCTTACATCATATGTCCAAACGTGCTTTGTGGACAGCACTTCTAATGAACACTCAGCTACACACAGCTTGTCTAGAGAAGGACTGCAGGACTAAACATCAAACTGCTGGCACCATGTCTAATGCTAGGTGTGGGCTAGAGGGGTATAAAGACCCCCAGCATTGTGGAACTTTGTTCTCTGCTCCATGCAGTACTTTTGGGATGAGATGGTAGAGTTGGGATGAAGAGGTGGTGGTTATATTACAATATCCTGATGGCTGAATAGAATCAAATCCTCACAGAAGGCTCCAAACATCTAGCAGACAGTCATCTCTGGACAGATGACTCCAACAAAAGCAGAATAAACTCTTAATTTCAGAGGAAACAATGAATGAGCAGGTGTCCCAATACTTTATTCCATACAGTTTATGTTTTAAAGTTCTGAATGAACACACAGACACACACACACACACATTTTTGGACTTAGATACTTGTCTGGATGCCAAAGAAAGTTATGCAAAGCAGATGCCACAGTGGCATACGTAACCATTAACTTGAGTGGAAACAGACTGGAGTCCAGATTTAGAGGGAGTGTTACAGTAAATGTGGAGAAAAGAGGACTTTTACTCTTATATTTGAATTTCCTCAGATCAGAGATGTGAATCATTTTAGAGTCCAGTTACTGTACATCTCCATAACAACACGTAGCCAAAGTTACCGCAGTAACACTGCAGATCAGCGCTGTTATAACTGTGGGCACAAAGGCACTATTGACCCGTTCTGTGGCACAGTGTGTTCACTCTGAAGTTTTGGGTGTGTGTCCACCGTGGCTCACAGGAAGTGGACCGGGCCAGAGTAAACATCCTGCAGGTTCACATACAACAGACACACTGAGACCTTCAGCAGCGCTGCTCTGGAACCAGTAACAGCAAACGTGCAATAAAAGTCAGTAAGATGTTAAACAAGAACCTAAACTGAGTCATATACCTTAAATCTTTAATTATTTTGTTTTTGTTTACATCTCCAAACTAAAGCATTTTTTTTTTATTCTGAACTTTTTGTTCAGAATTTCATTAAAAAAGGAAAACTGTCATATATTTTATATTCATTCCACATTAAGTGACACATTTCA
>BRDA01010774.1:25836-42440 GCA_036984385.1 Crenuchus spilurus
AGTCATAAAAGACTGGTATCACTCTAAAACAGTCATACCAGACTGATATCACTCTAAAACAGTCATAAAAGACTGATATCACTCTAAAACAGTCAAACCAGACTGATATCACTCTAAAACAGTCATAAAAGACTGATATCATTCTAAAACAGTCATACCCAACTGGTCTCACTCTAAAACAGTCATAGCAGACGGATATCACTCTAAAACAGCCATATCAGACTGATATCACTCTAAAACAGCCACACCAGACTGACATCACTCTAAAAGAGTCATAAAAGACTGATATCACTCTAAAACAGTCATTCCACACTGGTATCACTAAAAAACAGCCATATCAGCCTGATATCACTCTAAAACAGTCATACCCAATTGGTATCATTCTAAAACAGTCATAAAAGACTGATATCACTCTAAAACAGTCATACCAGACTGATATCACTCTAAAACAGTCATACCAGATTGATAGCATTCTAAAACAGTAATACCAGACTGCTGTCACTCTACAACAGTCATACCCAACTGATATCACTCTAAAACAGTCATATCAGACTAACATCATTGTAAAACAGTCATACTAGACTGTTATCAATCTAAAACAGCCATACACAACTGGTCTCACTCTAAAACAATAATAAAAGACTGGTATCATTCTAAAACAGTCATACCAGACTGATATCACTCTAAAACAGTCATACCAGACTGATATCACTCTAAAACAGTCATATCAGACTAACATGATTCTAAAACAGTCATACCCAACTGGTCTCACTCTAAAACAGTCATAAAAGACTGATATCACTCTAAAACAGTCATGAAAGACTGATTTCACTCTAAAACAGTCATACCAAACTGGTCTCACTCTAAAACAGTCATAAAACATTGATATCACTCTAAAACAGTCATAAAAGACTGATATCACTCTAAAACAGTCATATCAGCCTGATATCACTCTAAAACAGTCATACCAAACTAATATCACTCTAAACCAGTCATACCCAACTGATATCACTCTAAAACAGTCATACCAATTGGTATCACTCTAAAACAGTCATAAAAGACTGATATCAATCTAAAACAGTCATACCAGACTGATATCACTCTAAAACAGTCATATCAGACTAACATCATTCTAAAACAGTCATACCAGACTGACATTACTCTAAAACAGCCCTAAAAGACTGATATCACTTTAAAAGACTCATACAAGACTGGCATCACTAAAAAACAGCCATATAAGACTGACATCTCTCTAAACTAGTCATACCAGACTGATATCACTCTAAACTAGTCATACCAGACTGATATCACTCTAAAACAGTCATATCAGACATATATCACTCTAAACCAGTCATACCAGACTGATATCACTCTAAAACAGTCATACCAGACTGATATCACTCTAAAACAGTCATACCAGACTGATATCACTCTACAGTAAAACAGTCAAAAGACTGATATCACTCTAAAACAGTCATACCAGACTGGTATCACTAAAAACAACCATATCAGCCCGATATCACTCTAAAACAGTCATACCAGACTCATATCACTCTAAAACAGTCATACCAGACTGATATCACTCTAAAACAGTCATTTCATACTAACATCATTCTAAAACAGTCATACCAGACTGCTGTCACTCTACAACAGTCATACCCAACTGGTATCACTCTAAAACAGTCATATCAGACTAACATTATTGTAAAACAGTCATACTAGACTGTTATCATTCTAAAACAGCCATACCCAACTGGTCTCACTCTAAAACAGTCATATCAGACATATATCACTCTAAACCAGTCATACCAGACTGATATCACTCTTAAACAGTCATAAAAGACTGATATCACTCTAAAACACCATACCCAACTGGTCTCACTCTAAAACAGTCATATCAGACATATATCACTCTAAACCAGTCATACCAGACTGATATCACTCTGAAACAGTCATACCAGACTGGTATCACTAAAAAACAGCCATATCAGCCCGATATCACTTTAAAACAGTCATACCAGACTAATATCACTCTTAAACAGTCATACCCAACTGGTATCACTCTAAAACAGTCATAAAAGACTGATATCACTCTAAAACAGTCATACCAGACTCATATCACTCGAAAACAGTCATACCAGACTCATATCACTCTAAAACAGTCATTTCAGACTAACATCATTCTAAAACAGTCATACCAGACTGCTGTCACTCTACAACAGTCATACCCAACTGGTATCACTCTAAAACAGTCATATCAGACTAACATCATTCTAAAACAGTCATACCAGACTGACATTACTCTAAAACAGCCCTAAAAGACTGATATCACTTTAAAAGACTCATACAAGACTGGCATCACTAAAAAACAGCCATATAAGACTGACATCTCTCTAAACTAGTCATACCAGACTGATATCACTCTAAAACAGTCATACCAGACTGATATCACTCTACAGTAAAACAGTCAAAAGACTGATATCACTCTAAAACAGTCATACCAGACTGGTATCACTAAAAACAACCATATCAGCCCGATATCACTCTAAAACAGTCATACCAGACTCATATCACTCTAAAACAGTCATACCAGACTGATATCACTCTAAAACAGTCATTTCATACTAACATCATTCTAAAACAGTCATACCAGACTGCTGTCACTCTACAACAGTCATACCCAACTGGTATCACTCTAAAACAGTCATATCAGACTAACATTATTGTAAAACAGTCATACCAGACTGTTATCATTCTAAAACAGCCATACCCAACTGGTCTCACTCTAAAACAGTCATATCAGACATATATCACTCTAAACCAGTCAGACCAGACTGATATCACTCTTAAACAGTCATAAAAGACTGATATCACTCTAAAACAGTCATACCAGACTGGTATCACTAAAAACAACCATATCAGCCCGATATCACTCTAAAACAGTCATACCAGACTCATATCACTCTAAAACAATCATACCAGACTGATATCACTCTAAAACAGTCATTTCAGACTAACATCATTCTAAAACAGTCATACTAGACTGCTGTCACTCTACAACAGTCATACCCAACTGGTATCACTCTAAAACAGTCATATCAGACTAACATTATTGTAAAACAGTCCTACTAGACTGTTATCATTCTAAAACAGCCATACCCAACTGGTCTCACTCTAAAACAGTCATATCAGACATATATCACTCTAAACCAGTCATACCAGACTGATATCACTCTTAAACAGTCATAAAAGACTGATATCACTCTAAAACAGTCATACCAGACTAGTATCACTAAAAAACAGCCATATCAGCCCGATATCACTCTAAAACAGTCATACCAGACTAATATCACTCTTAAACAGTCATACCCAATTGGTATCACTCTAAAACAGTCATAAAAGACTGATATCACTCTAAAACAGTCATATCAGACTAACATCATTCTAAAACAGTCATACCAGACTGATATCACTCTAAAACAGTCATACCAGACTGACATTACTCTAAAACAGTCCTAAAAGACTGATATCACTCTAAAACAGTCATATCAGACATATATCACTCTAAACCAGTCATACCAGACTGATATCACTCTAAAACAGTCATAAAAGACTGATATCACTCTAAAACAGTCATAAAAGACTGATATCACTCTAAAACAGTCATACCAGACTGGTATCACTAAAAACAGCCATATCAGCACGATATCACTCTAAAACAGTCATACCAGACTCATATCACTCTAAAACAGTCATATCAGACTAACATCATTCTAAAACAGTCATACCAGACTGCTGTCACTCTACAACAGTCATACCCAACTGGTCTCACTCTACAACAGTCGTAAAAGACTGGTATCACTCTAAAACAGTCATACCAGATTGATATCACTCTAAAACAGTCATACCAGATTGAAATCACTCTAAAACAGTCATACCAGATTGATATCACTCTAAAACAGCCATATCAGCCCGATATCACTCTAAAACAGTCATACCAGACTGCTGTCACTCTAAAACAGTCATACCCAACTGGTCTCACTCTAAAACAGTCATAAAAGACTGATATCACTCTACAACAGTCATAAAAAACTGGTATCACTCTAAAACAATCATACCAGACTGATATCACTCTACAACAGTGATAAAAGACTGATATCACTCTAAAACAGTCATATCATATATATATATATATCACTCTAAAACAGTCAAACCAGACTGATATCACTCTAAAACAGTCATAAAAGACTGATATCACTCTAAAACAGCCATACCAGACTGATATCACTCTAAAACAGCCATACCAGACTGATATCACTCTAAAACAGTCATACCAGACTGACATCACTCTAAAAGAGTCATACCAGACTGACATCACTCTAAAAGAGTCATAAAAGACTGATATCACTCTAAAACAGTCATTAAAAACTGGTATCACTCTAAAACAGTCATACCAGACTGATATCACTTTAAAACAGTCATACCAGACTAATATCACTCTAATACAGTCATAAAAAACTGATATCACTCAAAAACAGTCATACCAGACTGATATTACTCTAAAACAGTCATACCAGACTGACATCACTCTAAAACAGTCATACCAGACTGACATCACTCTAAAACAGTCATACCAGACTGACATCTAAAACAGTCATAAAAGACTGATATCACTCTAAAACAGCCATACCAGACTGATATCACTCTAAAACAGCCATATCAGCCCGATACCACTCTAAAACAGTCATAAAAGACTGATATCACTCTAAAACAGTCATACCCAACTGGTCTCACTCTAAAACAGTCATACCCAACTGATCTCACTCTAAAACAGTCATAAAAGACTGATATCACTCTAAAACAGTCATAAAAAACTGGTATCACTCTAAAACAATCATACCAGACTGATATCACTCTACAACAGTCATAAAAGACTGATATCACTCTAAAACAGTCATATCATATATATATATATATATATATATATATATATATATTACTCTAAAACAGTCATACCAGACTGATATCACTCTAAAACAGTCATAAAAGACTGATATCACTCTAAAACAGCCATACCAGACTGATATCACTCTAAAACAGCCATACCAGGCTGATATCACTCTAAAACAGCCATACCAGACTGATATCACTCTAAAACAGCCATACCAGACTGATATCACTCTAAAACGGTCATAAAAGACTGATATCACTCTAAAACAGCCATACCAGTCTGATATCACTCTAAAACAGCCATATTAGCCATATATCACTCTAAAACAGTCATAAAAGACTGATATCACTCTAAAACAGTCATACCCAACTGGTCTCACTCTAAAACAGTCATACCCAACTGGTCTCACTCTAAAACAGTCATAAAAGACTGATATCACTCTAAAACAGTCATAAAAAACTGGTATCACTCTGAAACAATCATACCAGACTGATATCACTCTACAACAGTCATAAAAGACTGATATCACTCTAAAACAGTCATATCATATATATATATATATCACTCTAAAACAGTCATACCAGACTGATATCACTCTAAAACAGTCATAAAAGACTGATATCACTCTAAAACAGCCATACCAGACTGATATCACTCTAAAACAGCCATACCAGACTGATATCACTCTAAAACAGCCATACCAGACTGACATCACTCTAAAACAGTCATACCAGACTGACATCACTCTAAAACAGTCATAAAAGACTGATATCACTCTAAAACAGTCATACCAGACTGACATCACTCTAAAACAGGTAAATCAGAATATCACTCTCAGTACTATAGCAGGCTAATCCACCTGATGCAGCACACTGGATAATTGTGTGAGGAGGCAAAACACCAGACTGTGCAGGTCTGAGGTCCTCTGGGACTGGAGCTGACTCTGCTGATCTATGTTTAAAGCTGTGCAGGGGACCAACAATACAACTGCTTACACTTATGAGTGAACACAAATGTGTTCATATTGTAATAAAATAAATCAGTTTTGTGAGTTCACACTGATTGTTTACAAATAATCAACTGAAGACAATTATCTAAAAATGACAATAATCGGCCTGATTAATTTGCTAATTGATTAATTGGTCAAAATGTAGTTCTACTAAAATGCATAACTAAAGTCATGAATCTTATAAAATTCAGAATATAAGAGATGTAAGGTGTGTGTAGGTGGGTACCTGGTTGCGATCTCGTGCGTTGGCATAGCGGAATCGCTGGATATAGTAGAACACCAACCAGGCCAGAGAGATGATCATTAGTACGATGAACGAGATGGAGACAAAGACGACGGAGGTGCGGCTGACGTACTTCTGCAGGTTGCGAGTGCCTATGGTGATGTGCATGATCACGGTCACATTCCTCTCCAGCAGGGCCACAATCTCTCGTCCTTTTGGCTCGGGGATCATGATGGCCACCACGTCTCCTGTTCCTGAGGGCCAGCAAAACATCAATCAGACTAAATACAACATAGAAATGTAACTTTTAGTCTAAGATTATTTCCTACAATGACTAAAGAACATTAGCAGAGAGCAGCTTTGGTTCTGCAAGAGTACATCAATCACCCAGGAACCAGCATTATCTGCCAAATGCCAACCAGGTGTCACCCAGCTGACTCACAAATTATTGGGTCTAGATGGGCAGAACACACCATAGGTGTGCTGGTTTGGTCCTGGACTTGTAGGCTGATTACTTTCAAGCAAAAGAGAACGGCCGCTGAGGTGTCCGGTTATAATAATGAATGAACTGGTGGACAAAAACTCTGCAAAAAAAAGTACTGCAGCACTGTTTGCAGGAAATGATCCCACGTATACATCGGTTACCACATTTATGTATATTTGTGCATATTTGTGTACAAACATAACATACATAGGACAAACATTGTCTTTCACAACAAATGTTTATTTAATAGAAAACAGACACATTTCTAGTGTCTCCTAAAAGAATAACAGTGGTGCCCACCGGGGCATTGATGCCAATGAATCTGGCGAGTGATACAGAGCGATCAACACATCAATGTGGACCAGCTAACCTCTATAGTGAACAGGAAAGTGTCAGAGATCAGCACTGAGTGAAGACTCTGAGCCAAAGGTGGTTATTCCCACTATTGTTTAGATGGTCATAATATTCTGATTCAACTGTGTGTAGATTAGGGGCATCGATGTTAGAACTAAACTGCTGAAACACTCCACAGGCTTTATACTGAACAAGTAATTCAGGTAAATTACTACTTCAGTTCCCAAAGGACAAAGAACTAAAGACGTTAACAGAGGAGTGCAGCGGCTGTAAAAACAGCAACATAAAGATCTCCAGAGAATACAGGTTCCACTTTTTACTCCATAGCAGCTAAAAATAGACACGTTCTGTTTCAGTTCTTCAACTCTGACCTCTCGCTCCATCTCTGCTTCAATCAGAGCTCTGATTCAGCCTCTTCAGCAGCCCTCGCTGGCCTGGACGGACACCGAGGAGTCCCCAAAGAGACACGTAAGCACTTCCTACTGCCATCCATTAGCAGAAGCCAATTGCTCACTGGGAGAAGATCCAAACAGCGGCCTCTCCAGGGGAGAATCAATAACACTGGGGAGACACTCATGAGACCATAAGGGCAGGAGAGAGTCCACTACAGGTCATCCAGAAGTATTTTCTCAATCAGAGAACCCCAAGCCAACAAATATCAACATTCTCATTACTGAACAGCAAATGTGTTGAGTCTCAAAGTCTAAGACAAAGTCATCACTGTAAACCGTCAAGTCTGCACATCAGATCAGAACATCCAGAAACTCTGGACCACACACAGCTCCACTGATCAGAACAGCTTTTAGATTCTGGTGTTGATGCTCAATCACAACTTGTACAGAAAATCGCTGAGTTTGGCTAGAACAATCTAGAACAGTAAGGGAATTCAAGAGCAATGCCAAAGGGCAGACGTGTGCTTGTGGTGAAGAAACCAGCCTTGTGACCAGATGGTTGCCGGTTGAATCCCACCAACAAGATCCAACTGAAGTGCCCTTAAGCATGGCACCTTACAGGGTAGAGATGCCCACAGATCAATACTTAGTGCCCCTCCATTCACAAGTGTGTGTTTCACTGCACAGATGGAGTCAAATTCATCTGTGTACAAACACATTGGTAAATGTGTCACTTTCAGTTTCACAGTGACAATGAGATAGAACCTTTCTTCAGCAATGTGAATAGGTATCCCTGCAGAACAGTGAAGGGTGAGAACATTTTACAACAGTATAAAGGTGGATGTCAAAAGCCAGAGTGTGAAAGAAGTAGCTGAATTTGCAGGTGTATGGATGTGTACGGTCATACAGGTCTACCAGCAGTGGTAACAATGCCAGTCTACAGGACGATCTCCTCAGAATTGAGGTTGAAAGTGATGGACAGGGACCGCAAGCATGTTTCACAGCTTGTGAATGAAAATCTCTTCACTTCCAGACAAGAATTACTTCTAGAAGTCAACGCAGGTCCTTCACAAGCAGTTTCTGATAGAACTCCAGAGACCTGCAGACCATCAGCATATGGAGCAGAGTTGAGCAAGAGACCTTCAGCCTTGTGTGCTGTTCACCATAATTCTGAGAATGTCCTGTAGACTGGCATTGTTGCCACTGCTGGTAGACCTGTATGACCTCTGAAAGACCTAGTAAGTAAGTAAGTAAGTAAGTAAGTAAGTAAAAGTTATTTTTATAGCACTTATCACAGACAGCAGTCACAAAGTGCTTTACAAGAAAATAAAATAACTGTCCAGAACCTTCATATCATGTCTTTATGTGTAGGAGACAGAACAAGGACAGGACTCTGTTATTAACAATACTCTGCTTATTAGATGGACATAAGACTCTTGGAGCAGGTGAGGACTCAAAGACTATAAATATCTACTCAACAGGGGACCAAAACACACCGACAGTGTTCTCATCTTTAACACCTTCATGTAATGTTCCCCCTCCAGATGAGCACTTAGCGTCTCTTTACAGCCGGACAGACAGATCAGAGAGGGGAACACAACAACCAGAAGTAGTGAACTTATCAAATAAAACAAACAGCATTCAGCTCCAGGAGTGTAGACTCAGGTACAGATTAACTGGGGGACTAAGTCCTAAATGTGCTGAAGAGCAAAAAGTAAAAATGTCACTACCTGGTGTAGCAGAGCAGAATTTGCCTGCTGGCTGCCAGCTTCAGTTCTTAATAGGTTCATCACAGTACCAGAATTTTGATACTAATACTCAGTGGTTGGCTGCCAGGGCCTGCAAGGCCTTCTCTGCTGGCCTAAGAAATATCTGAATCACAAACTGATGTTATTTATATTTTGCCCATGAATATTTATTAAATAATTCCAAATGGTCTGTCCACTCTTTTTTATAGCTGTTCCGATAATTTTGCTGTTTCCAGACATGTATTTTCATATTAAAGCATTTAACCAATCACATTTCAGCCATCATTTGTTGCAGGCCAGGGTCAAAGTCAAAGAAGACTGCCTGAGGCCTTCACAATCCATTCTGCAGCCCCCCCTCACCACAAAATAAATGTTGATGAAACTGTTGCTTCAACAAATCAGATTTTGAATTGGTGTCACCAGGGCCCTCTAGCAGGTGTATGGCAACGTCACCATATTCAGACTCGTTGATTGGATAGTTTAGATTGGTTAGCATTAGCTTCGATGTGATAGGAAAGGACTTCTTGAGTAAAATGTTGCTATTTTCCTAAATAATACTGCAAGTTTATGAGGTTATTATTGATGTTTTTATGTGTGTCGTGACGGTAGCTGCAGTAAGGAGACTTGTTCACCCCTGGTTTGTTTATTCAATAAAGGCATTTATTAAGGCTACATGAGCTATCTGTCTGCTCTTTATACTGTATTTCTGAATATTAAATGTTTTTTATAACCATAAATTAGTTTCTGAGGGGTAGATTGATTCTGACAGAGCATTACTGAAGGTGTAGGTGTGAAATGGACAGTCCACCACTGCTAATACTAATACTGTGAAAGTGCTGAATCAGATACTTAATACCAAATCAGTACTCTAACTATAAGCTCAACACTCATCAATGAGCTGTTTCAGTACTCCTGAGACTTGGTTCAGCTCCGGGCTGGTTTGGTTAATCTAGATTAAAGTGGTGTTAAACTGAGGTTTAACTGGTCCCGCAGGTCTTTACCATTACAATGAGTCAGTGTTCTGAACAGAACCATGTACTGATACTGAAGTGCTGATGCACACATAACAGGCTGAGTGTTCTGAAACAGACAGGCCCTGTGTGCTGTTACAGGTGAACAGACTGGACTTATTCCAGTGAAAACACTGCGGCTCTCTCCCTTTCTCCTCAATAACAGAACCGGCCTGTTTCAATCCATCAATTCCTCTTACTATCAATCACCGACAGAGAGTCCACTTCTCCCTCTCTCCCTCCTTCTCTCCATCCATCTGTCAGCTCCTCTAAGGTGGTTCTGTTTGGATCAGGACTGGAGGTGGACCATCTGCAGCACACACAGCTTCTCACTGAGGTGTGTGTGTGTGTAGGTCACATCATGTTTTTATCTCTAAATTATGTGAAATTAAATAAGAAGGTGTGTCTATAAGACCACTAAAATATCTGGTTCACAACACATAAGGCCTTTAGGGTGCAACAACATAGCGCTCAACAGAACCTTTCAGTCAAAATGAGCTCAGCACACATCACACCTTTACATCTAAACCACCTCAGGCTGGAACAGGGTACAGAGTAAACTGTCTTGTTTGTAAATGCAGTGAGGTAACTACCTGTAGTATTGGGCCATATACTCTTTATACGTAGTACTGCAGCATCAGTCCAGAACAATAAAGGCCTGAGAAGTTTCAGACTCTAAATCAGACTAATTATCTCCAATAAACTTGTTTAGATTAAATTAAACTTCTCTATAATGATGGTTCATTTGACATAATCCTGACTTTTGCTGTTTTGCCATAAAAACTCAGAAGAGGATATTAGCGGAGAGGTTGCTTATTAGGGTCTTTGGCGTTGGCCCCATCTGCAGCATTCGGTCTACAGCAGTAACTTCCGGACAGATGGATGGCAGAGGCAGAGCCACCCCCCTGGGCAACAGGACCGGGACCAACCTGGTGGTGATGGGGAGGAAGGAGGATGATGGTGATACGTCGGTGCCTGCGATCGATCAATTGGATATGAATTGCTTCCTTTTAAAGTTGAGTAGCAACTCGTGATTGGCCAGGAAGCTGAATGAATGAGTGACGTAGCGCCTGCTTACATAAACGCTGATGAGCACAGAGGCATTATGTTTTAATTGCAGAACTTTCGCTTCAGCTTAATACAGCAGAGCTTCAAGATCTGATTCTTACTGAAGATCAACACAGCTGAGCTTTGATCAGACCTTGTTCAGTTTAGCTTTTGGCAAATAACCTCTCCTTCTAGTTTCAGGATGCTGTTTCAGAAACTCGTGGACATGGAGAATCCCAGTAGACTCGTGTTTGCTGTGCTCAAAATTTCCCTGGTATGAGGATGTTGGTGCAGATGGATGTCATTGTCATTGGATGCTCTAATGTCTGTGTTCCTTCTGGTTTTCCTCCTTCTAGTCAGTCTGTCTCTGGCAGATCTGCTGGAGTCTCTAAACTAATGAAAATATTCACCTACGTTCTCTACTGCACCCAACCAAACTAACTGTCTCTCTTTACTTTTTGTTCAGAAAAATGGTGGCCAGTGATGGAAGACTGTTTGCTGGATTCTCCTGCTGTACACACCAGACCAGCTGCCCACCTCCGTCTACAGCTGCCATCCTCAAACCCTCACCATTATCACCACCATCAATAAAACTGAATTTGAATGGACTCTTGTTACCAACAATCAGACTGATGCTACCAGTCTGATGAACTATACTGTGGCCCCAGATTGATGCCAATTTTACTATTATTATTATGTAAAGCTGCTTTGTGGCAACGTCAATTGTAAAAGGCGCTATATAAATACATTTTGACTGATTCATTGATAACACAAAACTCAAAAGTACAAAACTCAAATGTATCAACAGTTTCATACACAGTAAATCTGCCAGTGTTAAATCAACACCATTAGAGTTAAATTAACACTGAGGGTGTCAAAATGTAACACTCTCAGTGTTAATTTAACTCTAATTGTGTTGATTTACTGTGTATATTTCAAACTAAAAACTAAAAAAATATTAATGTGTGACATCCATCAGCTTCTTTATATACAGTTTATATACTAACAGTCCATCATTTCTCTAAATCTGGACTTTTTAGGGATCTGTGATGTCATCCAACTTATAGAAGTACTGAAGATCCCTCAAACACTACGAAATGTAATTTATAATAATAACAGACTGTCCTGATACTCAACATCTAATACTGACCTGTACTGACCTGCAGTCATTCAGAAAAGACTGATTGTTCTACAACATAAGCTTCTGATAAAAACAACCAGAAAAACTCGTCAACAATGAAATCAGAGTCCAGAACTGGAGAACTGGATGTCATCCAGAACCAGAAAGTAAGTGTGTGTGTGTATCTGTGTCTGTGTATGGGTGTGTGAGTTTAGTTAATGACTACATTAACCTTGTATGCACTGTATACCATTTACATTTATATACATTATATTTATCCATGCAGGTCTGTGCTGCAAGTCTCAGGTGTGTAGAGGTGTGTACAGGTGATATTTCAGTGAACCTCTGCTTTCATTAAATGCTTTTATCAGGTGAAAAGTTGCCAGAACCATCATTAATCCCCTACCTTGGTGAGGCATGGTTATAGTGTCATTGGAGTTACTGGACCCCACGTTGAAGATGACAACAGCGGAGGCATTGAGACTGGCAGCGAGCCGAACTTTGTCCCGAAAGGTGCAGTTCCCCCGGGCTATGAGTGCTATCCAGGGGTTCTGCGGGTCACTGCTGGTGGGGAACCTGGTGCTGCTGTCACAGGCCTGCCTGTCGTGTCCGGGAGCGGGCAGCAGAACGACACCCCGGGCCTCCCGTTTGGGTGAATGCTCTCCATAACGGCCACACTCAGTCTTCTCTGTCCGGAGCTCGGAGGTCAGCGGGTCCATGTAGGTGATGTTGACAAAGGCCGTGTACCACTCTTCTTTCTCAGCCACAGTGAAGTCCAGACACAGCAGGTGTACGAAGCAGAAGGACAGCAGCCATGTGGACAGAGCCAGGCTGCGGCACGCTTTCACCAGAGACACCGACATGGTGTTTTAACTTACTGCTGTCCTGCTGACACTGTCCTGAAGACTGCTGTCAAACTGACACTGTCTTGCTAATGGCTATACTGTTGACACTGACCTGCTGACCACCGTCCTGTTGACCACTGACCTGCTGACCACCGTCCTGTTGACCACTGACCTGCTGTCACTGTCCTGTTGACCACTTGACTTGCTGACCACTGTCCTACTGACACTGGCCTGTTGACTACTGACTGCTGCCCTACTGACACTGTCCCGCTGACCACCGTCCTGTTGACCACTGACCTGCTGTCACTGTCCTGTTGACCACTGACCTGCTGTCACTGTCCTGTTGACTACTGACTGCTGCCCTACTGACACTGTCCTGCTGACCACCGTCCTGTTGACCACTGACCTGCTGTCACTGTCCTGTTGACCACTGACCTGCTGTCACTGTCCTGTTGACCACTGACCTGCTGTCACTGTCCTGTTGACTACTGACCTGCTGACTGCTGTCCTACTGGCACTGTCCTGCTGACCACCGTCCTGTTGACCACTGACCACTGTTCTGTTGATCACTGACCTATTGTCACCGTCTTGTTGACACTGTCCTGCTGTCACTGTCCTGTTAACTAAAGACAGCTATGTTAGCTCGCTCCGTAATCTGGAGTCTTTAGAGATTCAAAGCTTCACTGACAGTAAATGAGCTGATCTTTAAACAATCTCGATCACAACTTTTTACCTGAACAGAACGAACCCTAATTATTCATCATTAATAACTGATCTCCGCGCGCAGCTCAGTCGGACTTTCTGTTGTTGTGTCTGCGCTACAGAACAGGTCCGAATCCTAAATGAATCGGGTTCTTTGAACAAAACTTTCGCAAAAAAATGATTCACTGACTCATTGCCAGGTTTGGGATGTTTCTGCTAGTTGAAAATTGAAGTAGACAGCTGGTTTTTTGGACTAAAAATCTAAAAGCACTTATAATAACACAATAAAAAGAATAAATAGTGTTTAAAGTGTAAACCTGACACAATAAAACTAGGATGATTAAAAACAGCTGACAGTGAAAAGCATCTGATGATGTCTCTTACTATTACAGCTACATATCACAAGAGTGGACAATTAGTAAATTATTGACTAAATATTTAAATATTGAACCCAAGAAGTTTTATGTTTTGTTTGGCAAATTTCATTTTATTTATCAATACTCCATTCCTGCAATTCAGACCTGCAACACAGTCTATAAAAGTTAGGACCAGGGCAGTTTAGGACAGTAAGTGAGACTTTGAGAAGAAAAGATGAGCAGAAGATCTCCAGTTTGGCGCGTGAGAGGAGCTGCTCTCATCTTTGGGTTAGTTTCAGTTTGTGTAGTGAGGCATTGTGTCAGACATTTTGCAGGAGAGATTTTGGGGACCTGGCAACCCTGCAGTGTTTTTGTTTTAAGATTCAAACAGCAGTAAATTGTAAAGTGTACAAACAGAATAACAGCTTCTTCCACGTTTATTACAAGTTTAAAAGTGCTATAATACTGCTGTCAGAACCAGTCAAACCTTAAATAAACTTAAAGTCAAACACATGACTATTATAATAAAGTAATGATCACTTTCAACATCTAAACTGTCGAGTTTAGACTTTCGTTTACTAGAATTAATTACATTCTTGCATATGTAGAAGAAATTATATTTATCCATTAATCCATCCATCCATCTATCAGAGGTATCCTGCTGATAAAAGGCGCAGATATTTAATAAATCAATTCATTTATAATATCAGTATAAACAGTAAAACAACACTGAAATAATCACTAATGCTTTCAGATGATAAAAGCTGAAGTTTCTAAAAGCTGCAGTCTGACGTGTGCACTGAATACAAAGTCTAAAAGACACAATCACATTTAATACATCACCTGAATAAGTGCTTTTAAATGTTACTGTTTCTGAATTTCAGAGATTTGTCTGAAATAATAATTAAGCTTTAAGACACACAATCAGGACACATTTCAGGAAATATAAAAGAATGTATGTTGGCACTTGTGGATATGAAAATAAAGTTAATAAATCACTGAATCAGATATTCGTTTGAGTGAATCGGACAGTCATATGAAGAATCGGTTTGGTACGCTGAATCAAATCGAAAGCTGATGTTGCCAGTTAATTTACTCTGATCCGTTAAATTGCCGCTTGAGCTTGCATTAAAGAACATAGTGCTTTCACGATGTATAAGGGGAATACATGGCAACCCGTACAGTTACATCTCATATGTTTTGAGAAACGCCGACTGCTGGAGTGGAGGGCAAAATAACAATTGTATTAAAGATGTAAACGTTTAGCTTAAACATATTCAATTTTTCATTACAATGTAAAATGTACCACTTGTTCATAATGTCAAATCTAAATAAATAATATAAATAAAGTAAATATTGTAAATTATACAGATAGCAGTGACCAGACAAGGCTTCCCGGAACTAATATTTGTTCGTTGTAGGTTTCTGCCCGGAAGGTGTTACGGAGCACGGCAGACAGGTTTGTGTTTAAAACTTAACATTTAATAGCCTATAAACTCGTTTTTGACACAATCGTGTACACGTGACACAGATGGACCCGTGTTAGTGTTGGTGGACGCTGTGTGTTAGTTTTAGTTTCAGTGTTTTTAAGCTGTGTTTATTAGTAAACACTCAGCTGGAGCTGCGGATTAGAAAGTCCACCTTAAATAGTTTAGCAGCTACATTGTAACCACTGCAGCATTTAAGGTGGAACTGCTACAGTTCATGGTCCTGTAATTGTCCAATTATTTACTGAAATGCACTACATTTTAAAATAAACTACCTAATAGTGTTAATAACCGGCCAGGCTGTGACAGAGACAGTATTATGTGTGTTCAATAACTTATTACGGTTACTACTGTCTTTGTTCTGCTCTAAATTGAGTGGTATGGTATTATTATTACTGTTAAGTTACTGTTTTTTACTTTTTAAACTGTTATTATTCTTATTATTGTAATTACTGTTTTACTGTTATTATTGTTTTTACTTTATTACTGTCATTATTGTTGGGAGACTCGGTGTGTGAGAAGTCTGTTTTCAGTACATCTTCACTACAGCAGCCCCAGATAGCATATGGATGTGGGCCACTTCTGGCTGAGAAATTGCACTGCTGGCCCAATGTCAGCACTGGCAAACTGCATGTGAGCCAAATGTGGCCCTTATATTGAAAATACACATTTGGACCACATGTACCACAGGCCCGTAGCCAGGGGGGGTGCGTGGGCTGTGTTCAAACCCCCCCACAGAGCCAAAAAGGTCCACCCTAACCAATGTTGTACAGACAAAGTCGTATGTTATTTATTCCTTTTATCTTGAGTAACTCATTGTCCCCTCTCCCAAAATGGTACATCCCTATGCCCTAATTAATCAGGTCACTCAGGTCA
>BRDA01010775.1:14339-39676 GCA_036984385.1 Crenuchus spilurus
CACTATACTAAACCTTGACTTTACAGCCAGTTATGCACTATACTAAACCTTGACTTTACAATCAGTTATGCACTATACTAAACCTTGACTTTACAATCAGTTATGCACTATACTAAACCTTGACTTTACAGTCAGTTATGCACTATACTAAACCTTGACTTTACAGCCAGTTATGCACTATACTAAACTTTGACTTTACAGCCAGTTATGCACTATACTAAACCTTGACTTTACAGCCAGTTATGCACTATACTAAACCTTGACTTTACAATCAGTTATGCACTATACTAAACCTTGACTTTACAGCCAGTTATGCACTATACTAAACTTTGACTTTACAGCCAGTTATGCACTATACTAAACTTTGACTTTACAGCCAGTTATGCACTATACTAAACCTTGACTTTACAGTCAGTTATGCACTATACTAAACCTTGACTTTACAGTCAGTTATGCACTATACTAAACCTTGACTTTACAGCCAGTTATACATTATACTAAACCTTGACTTTACAGCCAGTTATACATTATACTAAACCTTGACTTTACAGCCAGTTATACACTATACTAAACCTTGACTTTACAGCCAGTTATACACTATCCTAAACCTATAATCTATATTGTGTATTTTTCCTTTGTGAAGTTCAAATGTGAAGTAGTTTTACAATCTGCACCACCTCAGTTCTAAAACGTGACATTGCGTAATAGAGGATGGGCTAAAGTAAACTTTCCTGTTTTGTATTTTTTCTTTAACACTCATTAATAATAGTGTTGGGAATCTTTACTATGATCTTCCCTGTAGTAGAGCAAGTTCAGGGAACTCACACGTGCTGGGAAATGTGCACTGTGGGGGGTGAGAGGCCAGGTGTTTTTAGGCAGGGGTGGGGGTTGGTGCGTTCGTACTATATTGAATGTGTACTAAAGTCCTTTCTCATCTGCCAGTGCACTTGTTGACTCTTGAGTTGATTGGTTTACTGAATGGCTTCAAACATGCAGATAGAAATGATCGAATAGCAAGTTCTTACCTGCTCCTGCAGTTTTTTGTGGTTCGTTCAGAAAGAAAGGTACAAAGACCAACTCTTTCACCACGCTAGGGTTGTCACAATAACAGAATTTTGACTTTAATACTGATACCAAGTGTAGTATCATGATTCCCGATTCTAAATCAATACTCTATAATCTAAAAAACATTCATCATTGTTTTTAACACCAGATGTTTATTTGATAGATCAGACACATTTCTACATTTTTGTAGTTTAACTAATGTGTTATTTTTAAATAAAATCTATGCAATCCATACAGTCATCTTCAGTTGTCAAAAAACAGTGATACATTTGTGCAGCTTATTTGTATTACAAAGTATTGAAAGTTATAGTATAATGTATAGTATAGAATTGGTTGCCAAATTTGAGTTTTGAAACATTTTGATACTTACCTTACTAGGTGCAGCTCTAGCCTTTGTATGAAAATATTGATAGCAAATATGTGTTTCATGCTGAAAAAAAACTGTCCTTTCTGTATATAAGCCACTAAACAGTCAGTAAAAATGTACTTAATACTAATGAAAATGTTTAAATATAAATTTGATAATTAATTAATTTACTGACTTTTGCTGTAGTATAACTTAAGATTACATTATCATTTTACAAATAACTGTGTAACACCTTATGAAATACAAAATATATTCACATATATGTACTCTATTGGAATATTTAGAAGCTGTATTCTCTGTTCCGTAAGAAAGCTGTACTGTTCTAATCTAGTGACACAGCATGTTGTCTTTACACACGTGCACATACTCTGTGTGTGGTAGCCTTTGGCTCCTGAGACAGATTAACAGATTAACTGATATAAATAAGACTCTGCTATCTACAGCTCTTTTAATGTAGAAGGACATGACTGATAGGATTCAGGGAGGGAATAGAGACCTTTTTCTCCTAAACATCTTCTACAGTAGTGTCTGTCTACTCTCTCAAAGGTTGTCTGACAGTTTGACCAAAGCCTTGCCCACACTCCCAGGTTGACATTCATTTGTCTGACCAGTAATTCGGATAAGTGAAGGCAAATGAGAATATGAATGTCCTCCTGTGGTCCAAGTAAGTACTGGCAAATAATATGGGGTATGGATTGAACATTATTGGACTGAATTACAGTTTTAGTGGTGAAACACCATTTAAAATATTTTTTTTTCTACACAAAATCTAGGTTATTTTAAGGAAATGATTTTTGAGGTTGAACTTTAACAGTTTCTTGCATGAATCATGAAAAGATCAGTCAAGATTTTTTCTTTTCAGAAATCCAAATTTGTTTTTGTTTTTTTTCCCTCCAAATATTATTCTCCTTTCTGACTGACAGTTTTTTTTTTTTAATTCAAATATTTAAGAATTACTCTTATGTTTACTCTGGTGGAGCATTTAATATGCACATTAAACAAAATTCTGCTGAAAAACAATATTTGAACAGTTATCATCCGTTGGATGTTCATCAATTAGCTTTTTTGGTAAATTAATTTTACAGAAATCCTTGAGAGAGACAGTTTCTGCCCGCTTGTTCCTGCACGGGGTAGCCTTGGCCTGGTTGTTGGGAATCTGGTCTTGTAAACGGAAAGTCGCCGGTTCCAGCCACTAGCAGGTCATGACTGAAGTGCCCTTGAGCAAGACACCTAACCCCCAACTGCTCCCTGGGCACCATAGTGTGTTCACTAGTGTGTGTGTGTGTGTGTGTGTGTGTGCGTGTGTGTGTGTGTGTGTGTGTGTGTGTGTGTGTGTGTGTGTTTCACTGCACACATGGATTACATGTGCAGGTCAAATTCCGTTGTGTGCAGTCACATTGGCAAGGTTGAATCTAATTTTAACTAACTATTAATCTAACTTTCATGTTTAAGCTTCTTCATAATTTGTGCAGAGGAAATTGTTTGATTTTGCAGCATTTTGCCATTAAAACATAAAAGTACCTTAAAGTTTAAAGTACCTAAAATTATGCTCTGTTTGAGGAGTGTATGAATCTGGGGATTGCAGAGGGACTTCTTTGGGTAAAGTTGTATCAGAAGGGCATATTTACAGACACCTAAATCTATTTCATATTGTGCAATTGCACCGTGATCCAGCTGGGCACAGAGCAGTTTGTTATCTTATGAGAACCCTGTCATTTGACCTTTGAGGTCAATCTCTTTGCCAATCACTTTAAAAATGTCCTACACTGGCTGGAAACACCTACAATAGAGACTATTGTCAAGCTGATATAATCACAGTGGTTATGTGGTCCAGCACCTGCCGATATAGCATAAACACATTGAAGTCATGTTTTTTTTATTTTTATTATTTGTTCTTTGGACCATGTGGATGCCTTGATTCATCAAATCTCTAAACATATAAGTAATGTCTGAGATTGGTTCTCACAGTAAAACATGAATATTTTAAACATGTATTTTAAATATTTTAATTTTCAACAGTCATTTTATTGTATATCAGTGTTGTTTTTATTTTATTAATACTTGTTATATATAATTTTTTCTTTTACTTGACTGTTTTAAATGAGTTTGTCTTATATGTCTGTTGATTATTTGTTAATTTCTTAGTTTTATTTTCTTCTTCTTAATTAAGTTTGAAATATTATCTAAATTATTTTGCATGCCACTGTAATTTCAAGTGAAAACGGAGGTTAAGTGATTGGTAATATTTAGTGAGTTGTTGGTGGGTTCCTTTACATATCACAGCTGTCTGTAATGTGCAAATTGCAATAATGATGACTGATTTGCAGCAGTGTATAAAGCAATAAATCCCTGTCTTCATTCTGCAGAGCTGTGCCATGTTTAGATCTGTTTTGCTACAACACAACTGATCCTCATGAAAACGAGGATTGCCACTATCGACTATATTATTAGTGCCTTCTAGACTATTCTGATTCCTGGTGAGCATAAGGATACTGTTTCTCCAGAACCTCTATCTTCTGTTTGGGTCTATATGCTTTTTAGGTGTCTAAATGGCTTGTTCATGATTCCTCATATTGTATCCATCCATCTTGTTGCTGGTCCTCTTCCTCTTTTACCTTCAACTATTCTAGTATAACTGTCTTCTTAAGTGAACTGGTTCTCCTCACAATGTGTTCATAATAAGATACGTTATTTGGGCTTCTAGTGAAAGGTGAGCTTTGATTTCATTGAGGATTTGTTTTCTTTGCATTCAACTAGAACAGAATCATAGCAAAATAGAATACTAATACAGCTGATGGATGTATTAAAATGGTGAAGTAGTGGACAGCTTTTGCCTGCTTGAATCTATTATGAACAAAACCAGATCCAACAATCAAGAAATACAACACAGACTGACACTCAGCAGAACAATGTTCATATGTTGAAATGTAATGATTTGTCTTTCCAAACAAGTGATTAGACTATGGTCTTCTCTGTGGATCTGAAAACTGGACAATTAAAAAGCAAGACGAGAAAAATACTGATGACTTTGAACTTGCAGAAGACTTGAGGGTACTTCTAGTAAGCATTCTACCAATTACAGTCATGGCCGAAAGTGTTGGCACCCCTGAATATTGTCAGATATTCAAGCAATCAAGCAATAAACACTTAACTGAAGAAAATTAACTATAATTATGTTTAAAATGCATATACATAGTCATATCATATATTATGATTGACCACCTATCTAATAGTGGGAATAACCACCCTTGGCCTGGAGTAACTCAATGGTTATTCCTGACACTTTCCTTGTTGCTCTTGTATTTAATATAGTGGTTAACTGGTCTAATGTGCATCAATTTCTCTGTGTCACTCACCATAGTTGTTATTCCCCTCTTCCATCAGTAGCCCGTGGGGCACCACTGTTATGCTGTTGGGAGGTACACAATGTAAGAGAAGTCCATTCTCGGTACACCTTCAATACAGCTGCTCTAGAACATCCCACAAATTACCGGTAATGATTTCCTAGTTGCTACCACCCTTACTGTAGTACATGCTTATCATGGTCTTTTGGACATCAGTCAGGTCATACTCTTTGCCCATAACAATTCCTGTCACATGACATCTGTGGATGGATGAGGCAACCTGTCGCATGGATGTACCAAAATTGTCAGTCTTTTTTATTTGTGACCCTTCAGGAAATAAGACATGTGCGTCACCAGTTTTAAGTTCCTTGGTGTCCATATTTCCAAGGACCTCTCTTGGACCCTCAACACCTCAATCCTGATTAAGAAGGCTCACCAGCGCCTCTTCTTCCTGAGGAGACTGAGGAAGGCCCACCTGTCCCCTCAGATCCTGGTGAATTTTTACCGCTGCACCATTAAGAGCATCCTCACCAACTGAATTCTCGGTATGGTATGGCAGCTGCTTTGCAGTGGACCGAAAGTCACTTCAGAGGGTTGTGAAAACTGCCCAGCACATCACTGCCTCCTCACTTCCCACCATTGAGACTGTACATCACAAAAGATGTCTGTGGAGGGCGTGCAACATTCCCAAAGTCAGTTCTCACCCCAGCCAAAGACTGTTTGCCCTTCTACCCATTGGGAGAAGATACAGGGCCCTCCGATCCCAGACCAGCAGGTTCAAGAGCAGCTTCTTTCCAACGGCTGTCACCTTACTGAACCCCTAACACACCTCCCCTTAGTGACTGTGCTTACTACCCCCCTACCCTATGTCTCCAACCTTACTTATACCATATTTGCACTAACACATTTGCATTGGCTGCTAATAGCAATATTACTGCTCAAGTTTACAGACTCGCAGTCGGACTGCACATTCCTCCTCAATCTATGTATATAGTCACTGCATATATTTTCATATCATGCCATATTTGCATTATGTTCTACTCAATAGCAATACTGCTGCTACAGTTTACAGTCTTACTACTGTACTGCACATTCCTTTTCCTGTATACATATCCATTGTATATATCTTCTTATTTATTCACTACCTGCTCATTACAGATTGCACTTTCTGCTCATTTGCACTTCTGGTTAGATGCTAAACTGAATTTCGTTGTCTAGTACTTGTACTTGGGCAATGACAAAGTTGAATCTAATCTAATCTTACAGGGGTAATTGGTGTTCATTAGAGACTGAGGAACAGAACTCTTAGCTTAACCATACAGGTACCCCCACCCGCCTTTGTTAAAGATCACTTTAATCTACAAGTGATTCACAGATGTTAGATCAGCTTTATTTATCCCAGCTCTCAGGGGGCCAGCAAGAAATTAAAGGTCAGGAGGTTTCTGGAGACATTCCTAAACTTGGATGTAGTTAAACAGGAATAAAATCAAAAGAATAATTACAACAAGGAAGAACTCTAGGATGTTGTAAATAGGATGAATGTGAAGTGCTAGGCCTTAGAAGCAATGATTTACATTCTACAAAAAAAAAAACCCAGAATATATCTTTGTTTTTCAGTGCAGTTTTCTCTTTTTTGCAGTAGTTCCCCGGAGGCTAATGTCTTCAGTTCCTGGTGGATCAGGTGAAAACATCCTTTATGTGGTCCTGTGTGGTGGAGCCTTCGCGGGTTCCATAGTCTATGTAAGTTTTTACACAACCTCAGATTTACTGGCTATGCTGTTTATGTCCGTATGGAAGGAAGAACAAATAATCATTTGTTTTCTTTTATTCGTAGACTTACCAAACGGTAACTTCAGACAGCACACGTTTTACTGACCGGATGACACGGATTGAGGCTCGGCCTAAACATGAATGGAAGCCCAAAACATGGCCACCAGAAAGTAAGTCTGATTTTCTGTTTTTTTTTTTTTTTTTTTTTTTTTTTTTATAACAACATACTAGTACATCCAAAGATTGGAATATCACGAAAAGTTAACTTGTGTTCATCATTTAATCAAAAAGGTAAACTGTCATATATTTTATATACATTACACCTTAAGTGCTATTTCAAGCCTTTTTGTTTTAATTTTGATACTGTTTGAATAGTCATTTACTGTAACTCCAAAATAAATATTCTAATAATTTGAGATTCTGGATTTCTGATTTTCATTACTGATCAACAATAAAACAAAAAAGGCTTGAAATATGTCACTTTACATGTAATGAATATAAAATGTGAATTTTTTTAAATTAAATTATGAACAAAAATGAGCTTTATCACATTTTTGATGTATTACTAATTCACCACCTCATTGAGAGTCACATATTGCAGTTGGTATTGCTTATGACAAATTGTCTATCAAGATTGATGGTGCAGCAACAATACAGATTGTTTAAGTCTGTCATTTTCTGGGGAGTTTATTTAGGCAAACGGTTACAAATATACAAAAAAAAAAAACCACATTTCATGCATAATTCAAACAAAAATATTTGCATTCACATGGCACTGTAATACATTTGATATGTTTGAGAAAATATTATAATTGAATTAAATTAACACGAGTCTTCACTAGCAGTTGCTTTGACATTAACAACTTTTCATGGAATTTTTCTGACATCTTGCTGCTTTATATGGTGGTCAGAAAACTGGTGATTTAATGTTATGATGGGTGCTTGAGTGCTTTTTCAAGGTGAGTAGGTTAAGGTCACTTTTTCAAGCAAAGAGGATGTTTTTAGTGCTGCATCCCCTACACTCAGGTTCAAAACAATATACATTTGTATGGGAACCCTAGCAGTCTAAGTATATAACAATTAAATAAACTGAGCTTATTTAAACCCCTCATTCAACCTGACAGCTGATAGGGCCTCATTTCACGAGAAAATAAATATGTAATAATGCTCGTATGACGTAATCCTGTATCTTGGTCAAGCCTCTACGTTATTCTAAATAAAGTGATGTTGAATGGCTATAAATCCATGTAGATCCTCCTTGCTTACATGTACGCCAATGCTTTGATATGAGTCGAACACTTGTAGTCTAAGACATGTAAACAGAATAACTGAATGTTATGATTAATGTCTTAGTTTATCTAAGTTTAGGCTAACAAAAACATGTAGCCCAGACTACTATAAGCTGGACTATTTAAGACAGATTTGGACATTTTAACACTTAGGAAAGGATATGTGTGCTAAGCAACTAAATACAGCAAGTAGCAGCAGCCAAAATCTTTATTTTGCGTCTATGACATGAACCTGGAAAATCATTGAGATTTGTATCAGATAATTAGTAGATAAATTAGTCTATTTTTATAAGAGGAGGAGACATTGCGCATCGGGATGTAAATAAAATCACAGAGAAGCTACTGTAGGAGAAGCAGTTACCCCAGAATAACCATGCACATTTGATCTAATCTGAATAGGGCTAAAGACCGAGAATGAAACTGGTTTAATTTTACTCTAAAATTAAGGATGTTATATGAGGTCTTATTGTAATGTCTACTTAACATACTTTCTTTGGTGTTTCAGGTCAGGCTGGAGATGAATGTGAGTATCTGGGAGATTTTTATAACTTTTTCATAATCACAGGGCATGGGTTTGTCTGCTTTTACTGTTTTCACCTGCTCTGTTCTTTGAGAGTTTATTAACATTTTCCACCGCTACACTCACCGAGCTCTACACTGCTAACATCTTGCACTTAAAAAAAAACTATGCATCCCATATTCCAATATAGTCCAGTTGCAAAACCCCATGTCTGAATATCATTGATCTGGTAAATTGGAATTCAAATAGTTTGAGCCATTTAGCGAAACTGAACAAGTAATCATCGTAAAGTGGAAACAAACTTGATATAAAGCGTTTACAATCACCCACTCACTAGCTGATCACAGCAGAACGCTAACTTACCGTTGGCCCTGTTCTAATTAAAGTGAACATTTTTATTTATTTAGGTAAGTATGTTTTACTTTAGTCTTGAAGGTCTGTTTTTGGCAAAGGAGAAAATAAAACTAGTATTGATTTGTAATAGTTTGTCATTTGTACACCTGATAATGAGTGACAGGCTTTCAAAGACTCTCTTCTATGGTCATCATGAGTCACTTATGAGTAACGACATACACTCATTGGCCACTTCATTATGTACACGCACCTTGCATCGACACGGTCTATTTTATCAGCTCCGCTGACCAAATAGGTGCATTTTATAGTATTACATTTACAGTCTGTAGTTTATCTGCTTCAAAGCAGATATTATTTAGGTGGTGGATCATTCTCAGCACTGCAGTGACACTGAAGTGGTGGCGTCATGATTGTGTGTTGCACTGGAATGACTGGATCACACACAGCAGAGCTGCTGATTTTAAACAATATGTTAGCTCATGGCCTTCTCTATTACATACACCTACCTTGTTGGTCCACCTTGTAGATGTAAAGTGAGAGACATTAGCTCATCCTCTAGTCCTTTACTAGTGGTCACAGTACATTGTTGGCTGGATAATTGTGGTTGGTGCAATAATACAAACATTAAAAACATTAGCAGCTCTACTGTGTAGGATCCACTCATACAAGCGTAACACATCCTAACACACCATCATGACTTCAGTATTACTGCAGTGCTGAAAATGATTCAGCACCAATGATATACCTGCTGTGTGGTGGTCCTGTGGGGGTCCTGACCACTGAAGTATACAAACACAGCTTTTTATAAGGGATACTGTCATTATCCACATCTGAGGCCTACATTCAGTTATAATGTACAAAAGTTTTGATTAATTTCTTTTTACTTGGAATAGTACAGAATACCCTTTTAATCATTTGTAAACTACTTTAAAACACTATTGTAATATAAGCAAATGGGGAGGTGCTTAAAGTGTTATTAGATTACAGGTGTGACATCAGTTTGCATGTTATGGCAATGATCCGTGTTTTTGACTTTAAATTACAGGCACATAATGTCTTACCCCTTCCTACCTATAATGTGATCCTATTGGTCAGAGCTCCTGTTAATCAGAACAGGGCTCCACCCTCATTCACTCCTATTGGCTCTTCACCCAAATGTCCTGTCTTCACCTTTTCTCAATATCATTTTCCTCACCCACATTCCCATCCCATGACCAGATCAGATTTCAGATATCAGATTTTTAGACATAGTGTATACATTTGCAGATAATGCCTTAAATTTCTAGCATCATTTAGCAAGAACATTTTTCATGTGCAAGATTATTGGGAAACTTGCACAGGCGTGAAACTACCCATGTTGTAGCACTTCTGTACCCCTGCTGGAATTAATGCTAGCCATTATTTGGATTTGCTGGTGTGCATTATCATGACATGTAGCTACACTTAATTCTGTTTTTGCTGTCAATAAGTGTCTTGGCGTACATTGCCAAAGTTACACCTTCAAATACATATTTAAAGTGGTCTGTGTTCCTAAATTAACACATAATTAAGAAAACGGACAAAAACACTTAATAATAAATGTTAGTCAACCCAAAAAAAAAAAGAAACTGACAGCCACAAGTATACTAATCTGACATTTCTTTCCTTCCTTTTCTAACTGTCTCTTTGTTCTGACTCTTTCCAGAGTTTTAACTAACTGGGACAGTCAAGACTCTGCGATTATAGTCATCAGACAGGACTCTTTGGATCTGTCTCTACCTTCTGCCACAGTACTGCTAATAATACTTGAGTCCTTCTCTCTGTACCGTTCTGTCATCTCTCGCCCAAAGCACTTCTCGTACTTCTCGGCTGCTTTGACACCTAAATAACTTTAAATTGTTTTACTAGCCCTGCTTTTGAATTGTCTGTGGGAAGGTGTATTAAAGATAAAGGATCTATTCTTTTTTGGAATAACTAAACTTGCACAACATAAGCTCCTTGGGTTGTGTTTTCGGTGTTGGATTTTTACAGTTACTGGTACTAATAGCTTTGAACAGATGGTAAGGCTCAACCATCTTACCTGCCCCTTTCTTCCTATTCCCCCCTTTACCCTCCTTTCTCTTGTTCCTCCTATTTCTCTCGTTTCCCCTGCTCACTTTTTTGCATGCTGTATGGAATGTTGCTTTATATATGGAAGAGGTGTGTGTGTGTGTGTGTGTGTGTGTGCATTTAATAATAAATAGTTTGTAGCTGTTTATATACGTATTACATACATAGTTATGATTCTGTATCATTTAAAAAGCATGTATTTACATATGTTTACAGTATATTTACATATATGAGTGTAGAAATAATAGATACAATTTAGAGTAATCTTTACCAAATGTTGAACAATGCTTTCTCTGTCATTCTCTGCATGCACATAAAGCCTCTGAGGATGTAGAGGAGGCAGTGGCTGAGGCTGACGCAGAAGAGTCTGAGCCTGTGGCACTGGCTGCAGAAGTTAATGGAGAGGAGGCAGGACCTGTGGAAACCATGGTGGAAACTGTTGCTGAGACAGTCGCTGAAACGGCAGAGGTGGTCGTTGAAGTGGCTGCGGTTGTTGTAGAAGCAGCACAAGAGGTCGAAGTAGTGGCCAAGGAGGTGGAGAATGTAGCAGAGGAGGTGGAGGCTGCAGCAAAGGCACTGGAAGCTCCTGTGATCGCTGTAGAGGAACCTGCTGCCGAAAGCAATGGTATGCCACCAGCTTCACAAGAGGAGGCTACAGCAGAGGCTGCTGATACAGAGGCCTAATTGGCCTTCGGGAACCTATAGACTTGCTGTCTACTTTGTAAGGTGCATATCCTTAGTATCTACACTCATTTTTCTTTTTATCAGCTCTACTGAACAGTTTGTATTTCTATAATTACAGACTGTAGTCTGTCTGTTTCTCTGTATACTTTAACATGACCCTTTTCTTTAGTGATCTGGACCACCACAGAGCAGGTATTATTTGGGGGGTGGATCATTCTTAGCATTGCATGGATGTGTGCTAGTTTGTGTTGCACTGGTATGAGTGGATCAGTACCAGCAGAGCTGCTGATGCTTTTAATTATTTCAGTGTCACTACTGGAGTGAACACAAACCAAAACTATCCAGACAACAGTGTCCTATGGGCAGCATCCTGTGACCAAAGCAAATTGTGCAGCAACAGATGAGCTACTGTCTGTGACTTTACATTTACAAGGTGGACCAACAAAGTAAAGGGTGAAAGGAGGTTAACAACGTATACAGAGAAACAGATGGACTACAGTCTGTAATTGTAGAACTACAAAGTGCACCTCTATGGTCAGTGGAGCTGATAAAATAGACGATCAGTGTAAATACAAGGTGTGTATACCTAATGAAGTGGCCAGTGAGTGTACATATAAAATGCAAACACACAGCACACACATACAAACTACATTGTTAAATACAAAGCCATACAACACCTGCAGCACACTTGCATGAATGCAAAATTAGATACATTACCATCACAAAGTGACATACTACAACAGAACTAGATGCATCAAGCACTTTCCTGACACTGTTGCTATCTTACAAATCCTTTAGGTTTCTGAAGGTTAGCATGTTTTTTTTTCTTTGTGTCGGTGTGCTTGTTAATGTATTTATTTGAGCTGAAGGGACATTGGTTGAATGAAAAAGGTTATGCAAGTTGGATGCTAGGTGCTTCTAAAAGGGTTAAGAGTGTTTTATCTTCGTTCTAATTATGAATAACATGTTCATTGCTGTTGACAATCCTGGGGTTTGCTGGATATATTTGAAACTTTTTATTATTGTTATTAATATTGAAATGGCTAAATAGAAATATATTGCTATAATTCCTATATCAATAAGGCAGATTCTTTAATATATATGAGTTAGTTCAGGGATGAGCGCTGGAACTTTGAGACAATACTGGCAGTTAATGAAGTGATAATGACCTACTTAATCTTAGAAACCACTGTGAATTTGCTGCTTTTTGTGAAACGTGACCAAAAATCCCACCCAATAACAATATGCAAATCAAAAATCAGCCCCTCTTCATCTTTAACGCAACTTTCTGCACTCCTTCTTTTGAATTAATTCAAACAGAGATTCACCCAAATCAAACGTCTTAGTTTAGTCAAAAACTCACTTATTTAGCAAATAAAATACAACATATTTATCCCATTTCCACACCAGACTCTTAATCACACGATGACATCCTTTCCTCATTCAGGTTTGAATGCACAGACAGCTGCTCCATTCATAAGCTACTGAACAAGCAAACATTTCTTCATTTTGTTTAATTCAAGATTTCCCTTTTTTGTAGCAGTGAGAGGTGCAGCTGGCCAAGTGTTTGTCTCCTGATGAGATTTTGAGTTAAAACCCTGGTGATGTTACATTTGTCTAACTTTATGGTGGGGGGAAGTTAGTGGTGCTATATGTAGAGTCACAGATAGCAATGGTGATTCAAGTCGACTAAACTAAGAAGTTTGAATTAACTCAAAAGGAGCACAGTAAGTTTCCTTACATTTTTAAGTTGGGCTGACTTTTTATTTTTTACAGTGCAGCAGTTTTCCTCTTCATCTTATCCTTTCCTGTTTTGACCTCTTCTCTCTCACACATTCACTCTTATGCACATTTTACTCAACCTTGTTTACAAGCCTGAGCCAGCATCTTTAAATTACCTTTAAATAACCTTTAGTTTGCCTTATCTCTTGTAATATGCTTGCAAAAACACAGAGTCATGTTTGGGGATATACTGTTGAATTATTTTTGATAATGCTTTGTCTAAACTGTATAAAGCCTTTAAAACTTCAGCTTCTCTGCCAGATATCACTTAGTAGGTACACACAAGCATACTGTGAAATTTTGTTTGCCCTAAACCTAATTTTTGGTTTTTCGCTTTTATGAGGCATGGGGATTTTGAGACTGTCTGTAATGGTGTGCCGTTTCTTTTCTTTCTAACTTTTTTTCCCTTTTTAATGTGGAACTTATAGTATTCTAATGTATAAATGAAAATGAATTTGTAAGATTAACAAGTAACTAGAGTTTCTGTGTGGTCATTCAAATTGCTTTTTTAACTGGCTTAACTAGTCATGTAACCAAAGCGGTCAAGGAAGTTCAAACCATTAATAAAAGTGTTTAACTCAAATATATGCTCCGTGTTTAATTTCTCTTTTAATTTGGTCTGTTTTTGAACAGAAACATGACATTGGAAAAACTTTCAACCCCAGTTTTGTTGAAGCCACACATTGTACATATGTACCCACAATTTTGAAAACCACAAAATACTTGTAGTTGATGAATGAATGTCAACAATACATCAAGGGTCTTTTTTTCAAAATTGTGTACATTTCTTTGTGATATTTGGCAGTAAAGTTTAGTAAGAAGCACCTGATTTGCATGGTTTTTGAGAGGAATATTGGCTTTGAGTTGAGGTTAATTCATTTATTACACCAGCTAGTGCTTCTATTTGAAAGTGTAATCTCATTTTTTGTTAATTTTATTCAAAAAGGTAAATTGTCATTTTATATTAATTCCATGTAAAGTGACATATTTCAAGCCTTGTGTTGATACTTTTTTAGATAGTAATTTTGTTAAACTCTTGTAACTAATTCTAATCATTTGATATTTCTGATTTTCATTATTCTGATCAACAGTAAAATATAGCAAAGGCTTGATGTCTCTCTGTGTAATTAATATAAAATTTGACAATTTACCTTTTTAAAGAAAATAAATAAATTGATAGAAACTTTTCACAATATTCCAATTTTTGTACAAGTACGTACAGATTTGAGAATGCGTACACATGCACAGGAGCACTTTTTTTTTTCTCTCTGCTGTCCTTCCAGTCTATTCTTCATTAACTACTCTTGGAGTTGTATGAGAAGATGCCATTCTATAAGCATAGAATGCATCGTAATGAAATCCAGTCCTAATTGTTTTCCTGAACAGCATATTTTGATACCAACACAAGTTTATTCTATGGAAATCTCCCTGATTTTTACAGTGCTTCCTTTTATGAGTTCTTGATGTTAAATTTCATTATTTAAACAATGCCGGGGGACTGTCATTTTATAATCTTATATCTAAAACATCAAAACAAGCTAACAGTAGAGAGTTTGGTGAGCACAACTGCTTAAGAATCAAACGTGAGTTTATTTGATTTAAGAAAGAAAAAATTGCATTTTTCTTGCTAAATTGTCAGTATCTGATGCCTTTCTTACACTTTCAGTTATCTCCTCTTCTTTAGGTAGTTTCATATGCTTTTTACATTCAAATAACAAAGTTCAACAGATTACATACATTTTTAATAGCATCACCAGTCCTTCTGATACAAAAGGAATAATGAGTCTGCATTTAATTTCTACTGGATATGTGGATTTTTACCATTCAGATGAATTATTATCTGGCTGGTCGGTTCTGTTTTTCAGTGGCTGAGGAGAACGTAGAGATAGCTGCAGCTTCAGTGGCGGAGAAGCCATTGGTGACTCCTCTGGATGATGGGGCTCCTGTTATAGAGGCTACATCACTTGAAGCTGAGCCAGAAAAGTCATCTAAAGCTCTAATGACACAACAACCATCTGCGTCAGTAGTTGAGGATGTACTAGTTCCTCTACCTATAGAGGAACCTGCAGCACCAGTAGAACAGGTACCTGTTACCCAAAATGTAGAGGAAGCACTTGTTGAGGCAGCAGCTGATGAGACACAAGTTACTTATGGAACAGAGGAAACCCCTGTTTCTCCAGTTGCTGAACAGCCAACTACAGATGAATCCCCCGTCACTGCACAAGAAGGGCTATCAATTACTCCAGCAGAGGAAAACACTGTTGCAGCAGTTGTTGAAGAGTCACCAGTTACCCCAATAGTGGAGGAAATCACTGCTGCCCCAATTGTTGAAGAGGCACCAATTAGTCCAACAACAGAGGAAGTCCCTGCTGTCCCAGTTGCTGAAGAGGCACCACTCACCCCATCAACAGAGCCGGCAGAAGTTGTAGTTGTCCCAGAAGCTAAGGAGGCCCCATTGAACACAGAAAGTTTAGAAGTGGTTCCAGAACGTCCTATTGTTGAAGAAGTACCAGCAAGTCCATCTGTGGAGGTATTGGCAAGTGACATTGAACCGACAGTAGAAAGTCAGGTGGTGCTAGGGGAGACTACTCCAGCTGAGACGGTAGGAGCCCCAATTGATGTTGAGGATCCAGGCTCAGAATCTAAGCGTGAATACGTAGTGGTCGTCTTGGAGGGAGCTCCAAAAATAGAAAAGAAGCCTAAGGTTCTAGGTATTTCTGCTATGACTGGCAGAATCATCCCAGCGCCTGATAGTAACGAGGAACCAACAGGACAGGTAACAGGTAATCTACTTTAGCACTACAGTTCAATGGCAATGTTCTGACTCACTTTCCAGACAATAAGTAACAGCTGAGGGAACTGTTTATACACATGATTATTATTGTAAAATGGAAAGGAACCCTGTCACCTCAGTCTGTGTTTAAAGGCATTTTCTCATCACATAAACATGAATATCATTGTCATGACTGCCATTAATCTTTTTTTTCTTCTTCTTGTAATTTGGTTGTTTTATTTGATGTAGTAACAGTAACCTCCTCTTCATAGGGCAAGCGCCGTCTGCTTAAGATGCAGATGCTCTAACGGCGAGCCATGAGGGTTGATAAGGTAAAAACAAATTTTTAAAATCCAGATTCAAATGTATATAGGCCATGCTGCTGCAACATGGACATTTCGGTACTGTGTTTATAAGGTACTGTAAAAGCAGAAGATTCCAAAATAGCTTATATGCTATATGGACAAAAATATTGGGACACTTGCTCATTCATTGTTTCTTCTGAAATCAAAGTTATTAAAATAGTTTATCCTGCTTTTATTGTAGTAACTCTTTACTATCAATGGAAGCCATTCTAATAGATTTTGGAGCATTACTGTGAGGATTTGATTGCATGAAACAATGAGTGTTAGTGAGGTCAGGATGTTGGATGATCACCAATCACCTCATCCCCAACCCATCCCAAAGGTACTGGATGGAGCAGCATTATTCCATAGAACACAGTCCCACTGCTCCATAGCTAAATTCTGGGGGGCTTTAGACCCCTCTAGTCCACACCTAGCATTAGACCTAGTGCCAATAGGTCCATGTTTATATGCTCCAGAGAGTCATATTCTGTAAGCAGTACTTCTCTACAGGGACTAGATAAACTCTTTGTGTGTTTGTACATCTGTGTGAGCAATGAGTGCAACTATAAGGAGCTGAATGCATTCATTAAAAGACAAACATTTGCACATCTAGTGTATATCATTGAGAAATTATTGTGAGCATTTTTGCACTGAATCTGATTAATAACATTTATACTATACAGTTACATTAAAGCCCATGAACTGTTTCATTAACATAACTCTTTTTCTCACTCTCTCTGATCCCTTTATGAAGTCCAGAGATAGATGACCTGTTCCCCGTTGAAGATTGAGTGATGTGCCTTCCCCCCTTTCTATCTCCTCTCTATCACACTGACCTCACCTTCACTTTTGGACCATTGAATTCATCCGCAGTGATTTATCCCTGCCAGTGTCCACTGAACGATGCTGGTTTATCTATTTATTCAAACTGCATGAAATCCCTATTTACATTCAGTCTGTTACTGGAACATATTTACTTCAGCTGAACATGCTTGATAGTCTTGATTGCTCTGTAGAATTTACTGTTTAAAATCTCTATAAATATTTATTCTTTCGTACACTTTACTTATGGATAGTTAATCTGTCCAGCTGTCCTGGATAATGTTTTAGGCTTCATGGGTGTCTTGATATTCACAAAGTGAAAACTTGTGAAGGATCAGGTTGTATTTTTACCATTTTTACATAGTGAATGTGTCATTTCCTAAACTTCGGTGCACAGATAGAGGTGTTTACCTTACCTCAAATCTCACTCTAGTCAGCCATATTTTCTCATTGCCATAATATGTTATAATGATATATATCACTGGACACTTCATTAGGTAGACATACCTTGCATTTCTATTCATTGTATATTTTTTCAGCTCCACAGACCATATAGGTGTACTTTTAATTATTTGTAGATACACCAAAGTGTCTTTTTAAACACACAATGTCACTGCTGGAGTGAAAATAGTGCACCAAACAGCACCTTGTGACAATCAATAAGAGGATGCCTAATTCAAACTGTGCAGCAACAGATGAGCTATAGTCTCTGACTTTAAATCTAAAAGGTGGACCAACAAGATAGGTGTATCTAACAGAGTGAACAGTGAGCTAACACTTTAAAATCTCCAGCAGCTCTGCTATGTCTGGTTCACTCATACCAGCACAGCACACACTAAACACACCACCACCACATCAGTATCACTGCAGTACTGAAAATGATCCACCATACAAATAATCTCTGCTCTGTGGTTGTCCTGGCCATTGAAAAACAGGGTGAAAGGAGAATAACAAAATAAAAAGAAACAGATGGACTACAGTCTGTAATTGTATGTTTACAAAGTGCATCTACAGTCAGGAAAATAAGTATTTGAACACCCTGTGAATTTGCAAGTTCTACCACTTAGAAATCATGGAGGGGTCTGAAATTTTCATCTTAGGTGCATGTCCACTGTGAGAGACATAATCTAAAAGAAAAAATCCAGAAATCACAATGTATGATATTTTTAATCATTTATTTGTGTGTTACTGCTGCAAATAAGTATTTGAACACCCTCCAATCAGCAAACATTCTGGCCCTCAGAGACCTGTTAGTCCACCTCTAAAATGTCCACCTCCACTCCACTTATTATTCTAAATTAGAAGCACCTATTTGAGGTTGATAGCTGTATAAAGACACCTGCCCACCCCACACAATCAGTAAGACTCCCAACTACTAACATGGCTAAGACCAAAGAGCTGTCGAAAGACACCAGAGACAAGATTGTAAACCTTCTCAAGGCTGAAAAGGGCTACGGGGCAATTGCCAAGCAGCTTGGTGAAAAAAGATCAACTCTTTGAGCAATTATTATAGCAATTAAGTCTTTGAGGGCCAGAATGTTTGCTGATTGGCAGGTGTTCAAATACTTATTTGCAGCAGTAACACACAAATAAATTATTAAAAAATCATACATTGTGATTTCCAGATTTTTTCTCTCACAGTGGACATGCACCTAAGATGAACATTTCAGACCCCTCCATGATTTCTAAGTGGGAGAACTTGCAAATTCGCAGGGTGTTCAAATACTTATTTTCCTCACTGCATATGGTCAGTGGAGCTGATAAAATGAACAATGAGTGTAGATACAAGGTATGTCTATGTATCAAAGTGGCCAGTGGGTGTATGTAATGTCTGCTATGACACTTTACCAAAGATCACAATGCCAACAAAATGCATTCCACTTTGCAAAACTATAGTATGTGCTGCCATAAATATACACCAATCAGATATTTCCAGCCCAGTACATGGGTGCTCATTTCTCAGATATCTTTTTTATATTTAAAATTCTTTCAGTATTGAGTTGTAGCCAAAAATGTATATGCATGCTTCACTTGAAGAAGCCTTTTCCTGAGGGCTTCATTAGGACACTCCTTATTCGCATACATGGAGAAACATTGGCAAGTTACAACACCTTTCTACCTCACCTTAACTCTAGCTGCTGATCCTTCATAATATTTTCCAAAAAGGATTTTTCCTTCTTTATATTTTTTTCCAATAACCAGTATTGGGACAGTTTGACTGTGAAAGGTTAAAGGTGTTATGTGCACGTTTACGTTTAACTTGAACCATTGACTACATCTTTGTAATATGTGAACTTTTTTCCATTTTATATCTTCAGTTTTGACTCAACTTGTATCCACAAATGTGAATCTTACAAATTTACTGCATCTTAGAGGAACAAAGTTAATTTTACACATTTTACACATCCATTCTGTTAGAAGTCTCTGAATTTAGGTTGACTGTCATGTGCTTGACATGTTCAACAAAGCTTATTACACTCACACTGTGCAGTATTGTCCTGTGTTACTAGATTCTGTATGTTATGGTTTCAGCTTATGTTTCAGAGGCATGTGGTTGAGGTTTTGTTTAGTCTATTCTTAACACAGGTGATGTTAAAGTAGCTTATACCCCAGAGAAGAGGAAGACTCTATTGACTGGCTGGCATTTGTGTAATTTTGCATAACAATACACCTATAAATTTTATTTGTGCACCTCCAAAAAAATTTAATATTGTGAAACATTTCATGTGTGTTCATAATTTAACATAAACTATCTTAAACTTAAGGTAAACTTTATATTCATTACAGCTATAATGGATATATGAACTATAAGCCATATTGATAATCAGTAACATGAAGAAGACTTGAAATGTCACTTTATGTGCAATGAATATAATGTCTATTTACCTTTTTTGTTTTATTAAATTCTGAACAACTTTTTCATGATATTGTCATTGTTTGATGTGACACTTTACATAAATACACAAACATAACTAAATGTGTGGTAACGGGTATAAGTGTGATGATAGTCTTTGAGGAGTCCCATTATACCAAATTAATGACATCATAAAGTTATTGCCTCCACCTCTTCCATGAATTTCATACAGCAGGACACCTCAGTGGCTGTTATCCCTTACTTAACTATATTCTTTTTGTATGAAAACCTTCAAAATTGTGTGGGTCATTTGATATATAGAGATTTTTTCCTTGTCATATTTGTTCAAAAAGGGGGTCCTGAATGTAAACTTATGTATAATGAGAATAACTAATAATGATTCAGTGTGTTTGACTTTGAAGTTCTGCTAGTTTGAGGCGTGTAGAGGTTCCTATGCTGTCCTTGTATTAGATGTTTCTGTCCTGAGCCTGGCTATTTCTGAATGTAGGCAGTGCATTGTCTGATTTAAATAAAAAGGGAATCAAAGTGGCTTTGTTGTCCTGTGCATTTGAGGGTTGTTAGTTAAAGTTGCAAGCTGGACTTTATTTGCATTGATTTTCCTCAGTTATAAAATATTATTTTCAACCTCAAAACTTCATTTGAAACAATTAAATATTAAAATCAAAAGCATAATGCACAATCTTAAGTCATATGTTGACACAACGTAATTACATTTTATTTCCATCGTGACCTATTTATTTATTTATTTATTTATTTATTTATTTATTTATTTATTGCTTCTTATTAAAGTGGTTCAAGATGTTAAGGTGAATATCCAGCACCTAGGCCTTAGAAGTGCTCAAGCTTTGGCATACACTATCTATGCCAGATAAAATCATAGTTTCTTTACACCCTCAACTTATCTGAAATATCCAGAGTTTAACTAATCATGGTTAAAAAAGCAACATGCAACTATATTATCTTATTTATCACCATCTTATTTATGTCAAATTTTCTCATGGTTTCTGAGATATCGACACAGTTTCAACTCCAGATTGTTTGGTCTGATTGTGTGATGTGTCCTTAATACAGATTTTTGACCTCATACAAATGTTTTGCTGATTTTTTTTTTTTATTTTTTATATATACTTTTTATATATGTATAAAATAATATACATACATACATACAAATATAGCAGTGAGTGAGGTGCATACGTTTAGGCACCCTTCAAATAATGATACAGATACTCTTGTAACAACCAAACAACCTCATGTGATACTACCGCAACCACTTACCTGATACAGGTAACCACCTGATACATTATAGCAACCACCTAGCAACACCATGTCAACCAACTAACAACCATTTATTAACGCTATATGAACCATCTGGGATGTCATAACCATTTATCAACACCATAGCAACCAGCTGGAAGACCCTAGAAACCACTTAGCAAAACCATAGCATATACCTGGGATACCATAGCAACCACCTAAAAAAACCAGTTGCCCCTTATTGACCACATAGCAACAAACAACTGCCTGGAACTGGAAGTGGAAATAACTTTATCTGCAAAGCCATTCTTTTCTAGTTTTTTTTTTCTCAAATAGTTGTTCACTTCCTATGTAGTGTGACAGTTCTTAATATAATGACTCCTGCATTTAAAGTACTGCACTAGGTATGCAAAGGGAGCTATAGGGATTAAACCTATATGTTACACTATTTTGAGTACACTCTCTTCTCACTCCTGACCGGTTCTTTCAAGGTTACAGGAGCAAATAAGTACAAATACATCATTTTTAAATTTATATTGTTTGGTATTCTGCACAGTTATGTGATGAAAAGCAGAAATGTACACCTGAATTTACTGGAGTATATTTATACACCCGCAGTTCATGACCATAATCACCATAACAGAGTAACTAAATACGACATACTAACCGTAATGACGCTTCTGGACGACGTTGACACCAGGACTCGACAGTGACGTCAGAAGCAGGGTGGCGACGTTAACCGTGAGTGGTGACGTCACGGCTAGTTTTTGCGAGCCTTGCGGGTCGGAGGAGCTTCAGTTCAGTCGAGCCTTCAAATTTGAAAAAAGAGAGCAAGCTATATGAAGGGGGAACAGCATAGCTTTATAGTAAGCAACCCAGTTTAGGCACATATTCTCTATTAATATCCACATATTTTGTGCAGATTATGAACTTTCAGCGTAATGAGCTACGGAGCTTAGCTTAGCTGTTTGTTTATTTAATGTTACGTAGCTACGCCGCTAGCAGAGGCTAACGGCGCTTTAACTCTGAATAAAGAGCAAAGACATTTACACTGGGAATAACACGTAAACCACAGACGGTGAGAACATATTTTTTCTTCTTTGTACTTGAACCAACTTATTCAGTCTTAATTGTAGGGAATGAAGCTAAAGCTAATGTTAGCCGGCCCGCTAATGCTAGCAGAGTTGCTCCGGCCTTCAGGTTTAGGGTTGTTTACATTCATGTGCCAGTTCAGAATTATTGTGTAACTGCCTTTCTTGTAATGAAACAAGGTGAAACATATACACTTTACATTACCAGTGAGTCAACGTTAATGCATCTATAGAGTTTTAGGTAGAAAATATTAGTGTGGATGGCTAACTAGCTTAAAATCTATAGCTGTACTTCGGACAGAAGGTTTTGCTATGTGTTAATGTTCAGGTTGGGAAACTGTTGTACTTCTGAAGAGTTAGGGTTATAACTTGGATTATTAAGTTATATAACACTGCTTTGTCTGCGAAAGTAACATGCATATGAGTCTGACAGCAGAAGCTGGGTTCATTCATATGTGTTTTCCTTAAAAGCTGCGAGCTGTTTGGAGTCTGTGGTGTCTCTGCTGGTTTCAGGAAATACACTACTAAAGAGGCATCCAGCCAACATCTCCAACACAAACAAAAGATGCACAAACAAACTGAGCAGGAAATAAAAGTCAAAATGCATTCTCCACTGTGCTCATTATCCATTTAGCCATAATGTCTTCCATTTAACTTCCTCATAGACACTAGATTGTATATGCTGTTCAGCTACATATGTACTCCGTGGCAGAGGTTAACAGTCAACAAATCACATTGTACAGGTGAACATGTGAGTGAAAATCTTAGGTACATAGTTCTTGCATCGATTAACACCACAGATATATGCATTATAAACACAAAATATATACATATTAATATACACCAGTTTTTCACTATTTTTCAAAATATGCGGGTTTTATAAAAGTAAAATAAGGTATGAAATAAAAACTGTGATGTATACAGATGTACACATTTCCATATATTTATATATACATGTTCTGTGTGTGTCTGTAAACCACATTATGCAAGATATGGATAGCTATAGATAAGCTAGATTTAAGGTTTCAGAATGATTTACCCAGAAATTATATTTACACAATTTTCATTTACTTATCTGATATACTTGATCATACAAGATATGTTTTCCAAATTTTATTCTTTAGAACTAGAGCTGTGAGGTTAATGTTGCTAACAATCACTAGAAATAATCACCTAAATAGCCCAGTAGCTTCTAAATGCATCACCAAAGATCTGACTCACTAATCAATATGTTTAGCACACACTAAGACATACTGTTAGATTAAAAAAAATAAAAATAAAACTAATGGCTTTCTGATGTTGTGAAGTGTTGATATGTTTAGGTCACTCAGTCATAATGTTTTCTAAACCACATTGAAGCTTACTTACCTAGGAGGTTTTATGTGTGGTTTGAGCAGGTTGAGAGAAGTCTAGTTGATGTAAAAAAGCATATTTAAACTTTAAAAACAAAATTCAGACCTTAAAGATGTCTGATCAACTACATCAAAATTAAGTGATAAATGTGTACATTTCTGGGTGAACCACTCCTTTAAGAGTATTTAGACCAAAACATTTTCAGTGCTGCTCATGTGACTGGCTTGACAGGAAACTGTTCTCTTCCCGTTTTGTCTTTGTGTCTGCCTGAGGCCTTGTGTGTAGACACTTAGCATTCAGCTATTCATTTTTGTTCTGAACGGAAATGAAATCCTGATAGACGTGAATGACCAAAGCAAAATACTACTCTGCTGCAGAAGTGAAACTGAAACAATGCAAGACTGGAGAAAGTGGCAGAAAAATGAGCAAAAGTGGGAAGTCAAAATGCTAAATTGCACTGCCCATAACAGATTAAATAGGGTACAAATGGTTTGTGCTAAATTGCCTTCACTTTTAATGTACAGGAAGCATATCTGAATGGATGATGGATACACTCTGAGTTTATACTGTGTGAGACAGTGTTCTAGCTAGCAAGAGGGCCAGGCACATCCTCTATTTAAAACATATGAATCATTAAACTGTTCCCTGCCACACCTAGCTTTCTGTTTCCCATTCTCCCTCTCATCTTTTCTCACACATACCAACTATAAATACTACTACTGCTATTACTCAAGATTTCCCATATTAGGTCCAGAATGAGTTGTACTGCAAAGCTTTTTTTTATTCAAGGAAGAAATATTCTTCTGTGTGTGACATTTAGCAGATATGTTTAAGTAATGGGTTTAACTTTAATCTTTTGTATAAGACAATATGTACTAATTAATAGCATATTAATTAATGCAATCATAAATCTACTCTGTAGTAAGAATACAGATTGTAGTGCAGTTACACAGCAGAGTTTTATAGACCATGTTGCATTTTGCTGAATTAAGCTGTTATTCTCTTTTAAGGTTGTGGAGTTGACCAACAGAGGTGCTGTTTGGAACAGAGGAATGAGTCATGACCTCTGTTGTGGTAATAGACGGCGGAGGGAACATATTGGAGTATGTTACTGGAGAAGAGGAGGCACAGCAGGTAAGATGCACTGCGTGTGTTCTATGTCCAGAAGTTTGTAGGTATATATTTTTTTCTGAAATCAAAGCTATTAGTAGGGAGTCTGCCCCTTATTTGTAGCAGTACCAGCTTCTATTCATTTTGGAAGGCTATAAGTACAATGCTGTTATAAATGTGTTGCATCCTTCCATGAGCATTAGTGAGATCATGTACTGATTTTGGGTTATTATTTCTGGATCACAAACACCACTTCGTCTCATCCTAAAAATATTTGATGGAGCTACAAACCGGATTCCAAAAAAGTTGGGACAGTAAACAAATTGTGAATAAAAACTGAATGCAATGATGTGAAGATGGCAAATGTCAACATTTTATTCGTAATAGAACATAGATGACAAATCAAAAGTTTAATCTGAGTAAATGTAACATTTTAAAGGAGAAATATG
>BRDA01010775.1:43928-101761 GCA_036984385.1 Crenuchus spilurus
TATTGACATTTGCCATCTCCACATCATTGCATTCAGTTTTTATTCACAATTTGTATAGCGTCCCAACTTTTTTGGAATCCGGTTTGTATAATAGGTACATTTCAACTGTGAGGGACAAATTTTTAAAAAATCCAGAAAATCACGTTGTATGATTTTTAAATAATTAATTTGCATTTTATTGCATGAAAAAAGTGTTTGATCATCTGCCAACCAGCAATAATTCTGGTACCCACAGACTTGTTAGCCCTCCTCCCCACTGATTACCTGTATTAATTGCAACGGTTTGAACTTGTTACCTGTATAAAATACACCTGTCCACACCCTCAATCAATCGTACTCCAACCTCTCCACCATGGTCAAGAACAAAGAGCAGTGTAAGGACACCTTGGACAAAAATGTAGACCTGCACAAAGCTGGGATGGGCTACAGGACATTTGGCAATCAGCTTGGTGAGAATTCAATAACTGTTGTTGCAGTTATTAGAAAATGGAAGAAACACAAGATCACTGTGAATCTTCGTTCGTCTGGGGCTCCATGCAAAATCTCACCTTGTGGGGTAAGGATGAGGAATCAAGATCAGGAATCAGCCCAAAACTACACGGGAGGACCTGGTCAATGACATAAAGCGAGCTGGGACTACAGTCTCAAAGAGGATCATTAGTAATGGACTACGCCTTAATGGTTTAACATTCTGCATGGCATTCATGGTCCCCCTTCTCATGCTAGCACATGTCCAGGCCAATCTGAAGTTCACCAATGACCATCTGGATAATCCAGAGGAGGCATGGGAGAAGGTCATGTGGTCAGATGAGACAAAAAAAATAGAGCTTTTTTGCATCCACTCCACTCGCCATGTTTGGAGGAGGAACAAGGATGAGGGCAACTAAGAACACCATCCACCCATGAATCATGGGGTGGAAACATCATACTTTGGGGTAGTGCTGGGCGATGATAAGCCGGGACAATAAAATTCAATAAGCATTAACGTTCGTTTCAATTTCACATCTAAGCAGCTTGACAGTGAGTTCAGAAGTCTAATACTGCTGCTTGTTAGCTCCTCCTCACCAGCCTCGCCAAAATGCACTGTTGTGTTTAAGACAAGCGTGTGATTGGTGGAGAGCGTAGTGGGGCTGGGCAAGAGAGCACAAAGTCACTGTGTGCTCGTCTGCTTGGGGGGTGGGTCGCTCTGTGTGCGAGTGTGTCTCAGCCCAAGTGCTAGCATTAGCCCGTTAGCTTGGCTCTCTAGCCTGTTGTTATTTTGGAGTGGCTGCAGCCGACACCAATCATTGTAAGTTTCAACAATAAAACGACGACTGTAAACGTCTTTCTTATCCATCCTTTAAATGCGTCCAGACCGATGGTACAATATTTTGTTCTGGCAATAAACAATTTAATATTTAAGTATAAACATTTACTGTATTTAGTCTGATGTTTTTAGAAAGATGTTGTTTAAAACTATGACTGTTAGAAAATTTAATCATGATAATTATCGAGATTGATCAATATAGAAAAAATTATCGTGATAAAATTTTTGGCCATATCACCCAGCTCTACTTTGGAGGTGCTTTTCTGTGAAGGGTACAGGACGACTGCACCATATTGAAGGGAGGATGAATGGGGTCATGTATCGTGGGATTTTGGCCAACAACCTCCTTCCCTCAGTAAGAGCATTAAAGATGGGTCGTGGCTGGGTCTTCCATCATAACAATGACCAGAAACACACAGCCAGGGCAATTGAGTGGCTCTGTAAGAAGCATTTCAAGGTCCTGGAGTGGCCTAGCGAGTCTCCATACCTGAACCTAATGGAAAATTTTTGGAGGGAGCTGAAGCTCAGTGTTCCCCAGCAACAGCCCTGAAACCTGAAAGATCTGGAGAAGAACTGTATGTAGGAGTGGGCCAAAATCCCTGCTGCTGTGTGTGTGTAAAAGAAAGAAAAACTAACAGGTCTGTGAGAGCAAATATTGCTTGCTTGCTTGCAGGTGATCAAATACTTATTTAATGCAATAAACTGCACATGAATTCTTTAAAAATAATACAATGTGATTTTCTGAGTTTTGTCTGTGATTTTTTTTAGACTCCTAGATTTTTAGATTGTGTACCTATGATAAAATTACAGAAATCTCTATTCTTTGTAGGTGGGAAAAGTTGCCAAATCAGCAGGGTATCAAACATTTATTTTCCCCAATGTGTGTATGTATTTAGGATGATTGTGTAGCATTTTTGTGCTTTCTCTTCTTGAACAAACAAATCAACTCTTTGTGTGTGTTACTATTTTAGGAACAGTATAGGAAACAATGAAGAGGTATCTAATTTTGCTCCGTTGACTTAATATATATTCTTTCTGTGCATTGTAGAGGAATTTCTGTCTGAGATGGAGGTGGAGGTGAGCACTGAGGATATGGGGCCAGTTGTGGAGGAGTCCATCACTGTGCTGGAGCAAAAAGACTTGCAGAAAAGGAAAAGAGGTACAAAATAAATACAAAATACTGCTTCTCCAAGGACACACTCCATAAGTTCAGTAGGTACAGTATCAATAATGGAAAAATATTATTTTTGGGTTTTTTTTTAGCAGGGAGGAAACCCAAAACACCAAGACCTCATTGTGATGGCTCCCTAGATCTTATTTATAAGAGGAAATCGAAAGAGAGCAGAGGTAAGTGCATCCACCTATGTATAAGAGGCGGAGCTTGGCATATACAGTAAATGTTCAGGTGTGCATGGCAGGAGTATTCAGTGACGGTCCAGGAAGTCAAATTATTTCCCCACAAATTGTGTTGAACACTGGCCCTCCAGGTCTGATGTTTGATATTCATTGCAGGAACTACTACATACCTGTGGGAGTTTTTGCTGGACCTTTTGCAGGATAAAGAAACCTGCCCCAAGTACATCAAATGGACAGAGAAAGAAAAGGGTATCTTCAAGCTGGTGGACTCCAAAGCTGTGTCCAAACTATGGGGCAAGCATAAGAATAAACCTGACATGAATTACGAAACAATGGGTAGGGCACTCAGGTAAGGTACTACTCAGGTACTATGTGCTATGAAAGTCTACATTCAACAGGTTGTCATTGTTTAGTGCAAATATGTGTCAGAATTAGTGGCTAATTAAATTTGCCTGTGTGTTTAGATATTATTACCAGCGAGGTATTCTTTCCAAGGTGGAAGGCCAGAGACTGGTATACCAGTTTAAAGAGATGCCGAAGGATATTGTTTTTATTGACGATGACATTGATGACGGTGTTGAAAAGACAAAGATACAGAGCCCTACAGCCGCTGACTGCACTACCCCAAAAAAGAGGAAGGGAAGAGTCTCCCCTGTCTTATCTTCACCGCCAGTCATCAGCATCTCCTCAGGACCCGATGGCCTTGTATCTGTGCAACAGTCACCTGTTACCACACAAACAGTCCCCAGGTAAGGCATTCTGAGGCTAAATATTTTAGAATTGATTTTGGTGTAGTATATAACAATAGATTTTCACAGCTTCAAAGAAAAGACATTAAAAATTCACACATTTTAGTTCTCGCACTTTTCAGTAAGCTTGATTTTTAAAAAATACTATATATTATTTCTTACTTATTGTTTTCTAATTCTTGTGCAATCTAAGGACGGTGAGGCTGGCCATGCAGGTTCCTGTCCTCATGACAACGCCTCAGGGTCAGAAAGTCTCCACAGTAACAATCAACTCACCCACTGGTGCCTCTCCTATCTTAACAGCCAGTCCAGTTGCAGGAGCTAACAGCACAGGTAAAGTCTTGCTGCAGGCTGTGCCCACGCTAGTGCCTGCGCAGGGTCAGAATGGTGAGCGGATCACCCTGCAACTCATTACCCTTCCCGCAGCCACGAGTAAAGCAGGTGGTCCTATCACCCTCCGGACCCTTGCACCTGTAACGACATCAGCTGCCAGTGCTCAGGTTCTGCAGCTGGCTGTCCCAGCATCTGTGAGTGCCACCCTGAGCCCCACCTTGACGGTCTCTGCCCCTCCTTCTACCATGGAGACCATCACTGTGACTGATGTTAAGCCAGCCATGTCTGCACAGAATGTGAAGTTCATAAAGCTGGAGACTCTGGCCACCGATACCATTGAAATGGCAATGGAAAATTCACACACAGGTCTGGCCAGCACACAAAGCTGAGACGCCGTCCACAACAACAAACAGCAGCATTTATGGGGGAAATGATTTTTTCTTATGTATTTTGAGATTTGAACCATGGTGAGTGCAGATGGCCTTTTGTAACATTGAACATGGCCATCAGGTTGGACTGACTACTTCAGAAACCAGCACTACAGCCTATTCCCCTCCATTCACATCAACACTATGATTGACTACTGTCTCCAACCTGAATATGTATTTGGAAATAGAGCAGTACAGATGCTGTATTTTTTTTTTTTTTTTCTTTTGGTAATATTATTTTCTGCACCACACCTTTTTGATCATGTTATAAATGAGACAGACCACCTGAGCTGTGAGGTTATGGTGGATAGCCATACCCGGTGCTAAAGGCAGACTGAGGCTTATAAACAGGATAAAGAAGTTTTCACCAGCTCACCAACAGAAGTGGAAGGGACTCTGTATATAAAGTGACCGAATACTTGTAGCGAACAAAATGTCAAAAAAGATGAGCAGCCTTGAGTCGCAAATGTTTTGTTTTCCTTTTAAGAAAGAATTGTATGAAGCTGATTGTACTTTTTGTTTTTCCTGTGTAAATATGAAAAATAACTTTTTGATATTTTGTACTAGGCAGTGTTTTTTTACAGCTTGAAAAGCAACTGCCTCATCAGAAGGCTCTTAAAACGTCTTAGAACTTAATCATTTCACAGTTTTGATAATTACCTTTTTTGAAGCATTTACCCTCACCACAAATGTTATTCAGTTTGTCCACTGCTATTTCCTTTTCTCATTATTTTACACTTATGTGTATGAAAAGGGAGATAAAGTTGTGTGTCTATTTGGACTGAACTATATTGCATATTCAATATTTGAAGCATATATTTTGTTGTACTCTTATCCAAACCTGTATCCAAGTAGATTTAAATATAGAGGACAATTATGCAAAGAAATTGTTTTTGAGCTTTTGTTTCCCTTCCTTCAATCTGAAATCTCCAGAATTTGACTTAAGTATCTGTATGTAGACTTAACTCCATTAATACATTTAAATACAGGACACTACATTTATTCAACTATTTTTTGCTACTCACTTTGAGTACACTAAGCACTTATTTGTTTTTGCTAGTTTGAGAAAGTGCATTATGAACATAAACAAGGACGTGACACTTGCAGACACAATTTATGAACCAGCTCAAGTTTACATACTGGTGATTCCTCTGCAGCACTGTTCACGAGGCCTTGATCCATTTATATGTCCTTGCTTAAATGTCAAGAGTCTCCTTTCCATAATTTTGTGCTTTAGTGTGCACGTTGGTTTCCTCCGGTTTCTTTCCACTGTCCAAAAAAAAAAAGGTCAGGTGAATTGGGTCTTATAAATTGTGTTGCTCTGTCTGCCCAGTGTTGGATTGCTGTGACCTTGACCAAGATTAAGCAGGTAAAATGATGGATGGATAGATGTGCACTTTAGTTTTTTCCCCTTCTCAGATCTTCACTTTTAAACTTGATTGCATTCAGCTTAGATTTCATCTTCTGTCGAACTGAGCTCATATCTCTCTGCTGCTCAATAAAATGGTGCAATGTACAGCCACAAGAATACTATGATAGAATAATACAAATAAAATGTCAGTTATGAGTCACAGTTATAGACAAATACAATCAAACTAAATCAACAGCTGTACTGTTCACAACTTTTACTGACTAACGTCCACGCGATTCTTGTTTGTATTAAACACGTGTGTGCTGAGTGTTGCATTTTTCAAAAGGATGATCAGCGGCCTCTTTCGTTTTTCAGACAGAACTGCACGTGAACTTCAAATTAAGAACAACTTGGTGAGTTACGAGAGGGTCAGACCACTCGTAGATTTATGAACGAGTTTAAGTACGACGTGGGTTTCGGGAAACACTCGTAAATTTAAGAATGTTCGTAAGTACGAGGTCACGAAGTACTTAGCGTTAAGAACGTTTTGGGAAACGCACTCTACTACTACTCTACTCTGAGAAACTTTGTGAATATGAGCCATTTTTCCTTCAATGAACGATAGTCACCATGAAACAATAAGCAGCACCAACCATGTTCCCTTCACCATGCTTTACCGCTGGCATGAGTTTTTTCTTCCAGTTTGCTGTATCTATATTTAATGAAAATGTTTTTAAAGGTCACACAATCTGGTAAAGAACATGAAGGATAAATACAAAAACAACTTTTTAAACTCCAGTTTATTCCTTGTGGTATGGCTAGGAAGCATTGCTGGTTTGCATTCTGAGAAGAAAATATTGCATTTCTAGTGACATCTATTGGATGTTTTTTTTAGCCTATAATACCTCAACCAATTGGTAGAGATGGCACAATCACAACTAAGTTCCAACACTTTCTTTAATGATATATAGTAACTTAAATGTTCTTACCAAATGGTTGAACAGATTGTTGAAGGATTAATTTGGAAATTGTGTTACCATCAATTCATTATTGTAGTTACGTATGTCCAATATAGTGATAATGTCCTCCTAATCACTGTGCTACATTATGTAGGATCAGTTAATCCTCAGTTTTAGAACACTTGTAAAACTAATCCTTTCTTATACGGATTACAGTTTGCACAGTACAGCCCTTCACGATCACCTCTAAACACTACTTGATTAATTACACACTTAGATAAGATGATCTGCTACTAATAATCCTGGGTTCTCTTTTATACTCACGTACAGTTATGTGTACCTGAAGTGATGCCTGTGTGCATTTCATCCTTTCAAGAAACATCCTGTTAATTTCCCGAGCTCAGTGTGATTGAGTCCAGAATAGATCAGATTAAAATGATCATCTTCCCATCTTTATAAGCTTACAGACTGCTTCTTTGAGTGAGCAGAAAAAATTTGTACGAAACACTTGAGCAGAATGAATTTTTTACATTCTGAATACATTTTGCATTTACCTTATGTTTGAGTATAGTAAGGCAATTGCATGGCTTTTAGATTTTCTAAACTTTTGGTTTACAGCAAATACATGCAGTGTTAAGAGTCTCAGAAAAAGCAAGGCACTTCATGTTTAATGGTGATATAAGCAGCCAAAAACAAGTTGCACTAGATGAAACTATAAAGAACAAGTAAAAAGGCTGTAAATATAGGCATCAAGTATGAGGGGACACGGCCATCCAGCCCTCTAAAACCTAAGTTGGAAGGGGATGATGCTCTCCCAGTCTTGGCACTTAGAATTCTAAGTGCTAAGACTAGGAGAGCATCATTCCCACCCCTGGTGTACACCAGTGTCAAAAGCCTTTTTCTGTGCAAGTTGAACCTCATCTCCATCTTAAAAAGAAGCCAGACATTCGGAGGGACTGGTTAAAATATCTGAGAAATAGGGAAGCAGACCAATATGATCATGTGTGGTGATAAAGCAGTTTAACTGGCTTAGTTATGCTGGTATTTTAACATTTTAAATTAGAAATGTATTTCCACTTCTCACATTTTTGAAGGACACACATCACAGAAACTAAGTTTCTAACGTGTTTGTTGTTTGAAGCTTTGGTCCATTGCTGAAGTTACTGAAACATTTTTTGTGCCGTTTTAAAGCTCTCAGTTTTAGCCCAAATTAATCATAAAGGATGTTTTATAAGAATAAACTTTTTATTATAGTAAAGGTGCACAGGTGTTAGGTCAGTGAAAGCAGAATGTTCTCCATGTTCTGATCGTCATATAACAAACATGTATGATAATGAAGTAACAGTATATTCACCACAACTCTTTAGAACAAAAATCTTTTTTGCCCCCCCCACCACCATCGATGTTGATCCCAACCTGTCACCTATGAATACTGATCATTTTGAGAACAGCATGCATAGCCTACTACATTTAATACAAGCTTATTTTAATGAAGTCACTCTTAAAGTCCAATAAAAACATACACTTGTTAAATCATTGTTAATAATTAATTTATAGACATTTTATATTGCCAGTAAATGGCATATAATCTGGCAATTACAATGTTTAAATAGAAATATTACAGTCAACATATAACAGCATATGGAACATCTGGAACAGTTCCTCCTTTAGGGATGTCTGACCTGAGATCATGATGTATTGATATCATTATAATAGAATAATAAATTACAAAATATTGCACAATCTCTAGTAACAAAGGAGGGTCATGAGATCCGTCTTTGTGTGTAACTGAGGTACTTTAAAGCAGTAGTCCTATTTCAGCACGCAGGAACTACATTATGTGTGCTGTAAGATAAGTAAGACACACTCTGTGCCATGCGGTCATGCACATTTATGCACACACACAGTGGGAATGTTCTGAGCTGCTCCATAAACCCACTGGAGGGGTCTCCATTGATTACAAGGCTCAGTAATAAGGTGGACTTGAGTATGGGAGAAATGAAGGCCAGCTGACTCATCTGTAACTTTGCTCTGTAAGATCAATAACACTTTATCACTACAGTATTGTCATTGGTTGCTTACTGAAAGGCCTTTACACTTCCGTGCCCGTCTCCAGAATCTCTGCGATTTAATTGGATAGCTCTTCTGCCACCTTTTAAAACTACAAAGCTAACCAAAAATGGCCTTTCCTAGTATTTGTTGCTGCATTCTGGCTAAGGCAAGTAATTATCACAAGCAAGCTCTTGATGTGTGTGACAAAAAAACAGCATCAAGCCTGCAAACTTGCTACTATGTGCAGCACTATAAATACAGAAGAAAAAATATATATGATTTTAACTTGTAATCTGGGAATGTACTACATATAGGGCTGGTTTCCGAGCCAATAATTAAGCCTTGTTATTTTCTTTTCAATGTCCACAACTAGGGTTAATCCCTAAGCAGAAAACCAACTTACAATCTTTTCATTTTAGAGCAGAATCTGAGAAAGTTAAAACTCAAATACTGGCCCCCTCTGACCTAAAACATTATTATTGTCGAGCCATGGACTGACATTTACATAAGTCTATGGGGCTCTTGGATGAAGCTGAGGTCACAAACCAGTGAGAGGTGGTCAGAAGGGTAGTGGTATGAAGGCAGACGGTCAGGGCCAATCTGCTCCTCACTGGGCATGCTAAGTACAGTGTCCACGCTAAAGCTCCCACGGGAGTACCAGATGTAGTCAAGTGTGGCACAGCTTTCCCCACTCGGACGGATCTTCCAGCTGGTGTAGGGCGGCTCCGTGTTGCCATCGGCACTCAGCCTCCGATATGCACTGTCCAGTCCCAATGGTGATGCCATGAAACGCCGATACACTTCCTCACCGGGTTCTGCATTAAAATCTCCACAAACAACCAGAGGCACTCCCTCAGCCTGATCCCCTTGCTGGCTACTAATGGCCTTCAGCTGCTGCAAAAGGTGTGAACCCTGGGCACTGCGAAAGGCCTCCCAGCCGCTCCGTGCCTTCAAGTGAGTCACAGCCACACAGAACACCTGACCAGTGGCCCGGCACAGCAGAGTGGCCACGATGGCCACTTGGTTTGTCTTGAGCATCATGGCAGACAGACGGAGGTGGTTGGTGCAGAGCAACTGGAAGCGCTCACGATTGAAGAACAGGGCACATCCATCTGGCCCGTTGTTGTCACGTACATCAAGACAGGGTGAGCAGGGCTTGGGGCAGAAACTGCTCTGGTAGCCCAGACGGGACAACACAGGTTGGAAAGTGTCATAATAGTGGTCCACCTCTTGCAAACATAAAACATCTGGCCTGTAGGTCAGGATTTCCTCCAGGATCAGGTACTTCCTTTCAGCCCAGTTTAGTGCCTCCATTGGGCAGCGCACAAAGCCATCCTTTCCTTCACCAAGAGCTGCAGGTTAAATAACAAACAGCTATGAAACAGTATAGGCCTATGCAGGTATTGCTGTTCTGACTGTTTAGCCATTTTTATAATATTAAACACTAATGTGATTTTAGCATTCATCAGTACTAAAACCTTTGGGTCAAAAGAGTGAGTATGCTTTTAATTTTAGAAAAGAAAAATAATGTTTATCATTATTTAAGAAAGCAGTTCTAGGATAAGTAAAATATAAAATGACCAACACAATTAATAGATGTTCAGAAAAATGAAAAATTAGTAGAGTGTACAACCCGAAATTGGAAAAAGTTGGGGAAAAAACTAAATTGCAGATAGTATGATCCGTAAATATTCAGGTTTAATCTGGTCATCTTCATTTAATTTGTTAAGATATCCATTCCTGCATTTTAGGCCTCCAACACATTCCCAAAAAAGTTGGAATGTTAATGCATTACTACTTTGTAATGTTGCCATTCCTTCTCATAACAAAACATTTTGGCACAGAGGACACCAAGCAAAGAAGTGTTTCATGTGTTATTTTGTCCCATTATTCCTGCAAACACATCTTACAAGTAGGATTTATTTTCATTTCTTCACATATTGGACCATGCCTTGGAAAACCTGGCTAAAGTTATAGCATTCTGAGATATAGCGTACTGAATCTCAAGTCGGCTTGTGTCACAAGACATTAATAAATCTGAAATAATTAACAGTTAATCCAAACAAATCCAAATCTACCAAAAATTTATACTGAAAGATGCCACTGGCTAAAATTGCCCTGTGTACTGAAGATATCTGACCTGTTTACACTTGGTGGATGGATAAATGAGCTCAAACATTTCTACAATGCAGGAACCAAATGACACCCAACAAGCTGATGTATCTCCAAGGTAGAAGTAGTTCTACATCAGGATTTGAGAGGTCACGGAAAACCATTTTTCGGGTAAAATCTGCAAATTACGTGAATGGTTGCTGCACAAAAACAACTTATTTGCTTGAAGTAAGTTTTTTTTTGTTTTTTATAAAAACACGTACTACGACAGATATATGAGATTATTATCTTTCACTTACTGCAATAAAAACAAGTGGCTTATTTTTGTCGCAAATGTGATGGATAGGCTGAACAACACATTATCTCAATAAGTTACCTAGACACTTTGGCTGGATCACATATTCTCTATTGTGGATACATCAGAAAGGCCAGTCCAGTACCTGTTCCTGTACCCTCCACTTCCACATCCATGCCTTTGTTAAAAGTGCATGACTTAGTTTTGCACCATCTTGATGAAAAATGCAAGGACGTCCCTGGAAAAGATGTCTTCAAAGCAGTATATATTGCTCCAAAATGTAGGTTGCCTAAGGCACGGACACAACCCCATACCATGACAGACCCTGGCTTTTGGACCCTTTACTGATAACAGTCAGGTATGTTCTTTTAGGGTGCTTTCACACCTGAAAGTCCGGACCATGGTTCAAACAAAAGTTTGTGTGTTTGTTACTTTGTATATATTTGATCTGGTTAGGTTTATTTTCACACTGCATTTTTGCAAGACTTTTATTATGACACGCCCATGCGCTGTCATCATCACATGTGGTGTGCGTCTTCCTACACTCGACACTTATTGGTCTGTAGTAGGACGTGTGTCTGACGCGTTTAAATACTTTTATATAGTTTTATATATCAATGCCACAGTTTCTTTAGTTTAGGCTGCTCTGTCATCTCCTTTCTCTCTCATCCTCAAAAAATAAGCTGCACGTTTCAGTATTTTTGCGAGTTTTTAAGCTGACTTTTCACATGTTCATGCTCCTCGCTCCATGTGCTACCACGGCTCATTTTTTGCTGCTGTTCCGGTTATTTTTCTTCTGTTTATGTTGTTGAATGCCTGCGTCAACTTCCTCTATTTGGTCCGAAAGTCCAAACCTTCTAGAAAAGTGTTTTCACACTGCACATGAACCGGACCATGGTTCAGTAGGTCTGGACCGAGACCACCTCTTTTGGTCAGACCAAATTTTGCTCCTTTGGTCCGGACTATGGTTCGTGGCCGCTTTCACATCTGTTATTTTGGTTCGGACCAAACTGAAAAGTCCGAAAGTCCGAACCAAACAATGTAGATGTGAAAGCACCCTTAGTTTTTGGTTCATTTCAAAAACAATAAAAACAAAAAAGATCTGGAATACTGGTTTATCTGACCACAGTACACATTTCCACTGTGGGATGGTCCATCCCAGATGTCACAGAGCCTAGAGAAGTCAACGCTGCTTTAGGATATGGTTAACATAAAACTTTACTCTGTAAAAAGATCCCATCCCAAAGTGGCATTTGTGAATGTAACTCCGTATTGTAGACCTTCACAAAGGTCTGCCAAAGTAATCCCTTGCACTTGTGGATATATCAGCTATTGATGAGTGACGGCTCTTGATGTAGTGCTGTTTGAGGGATAGGAGATCACACTTTTTCAGCTTAGGTTTGCTCCCTTGCCCTTTATGCACCAAAATTCCTTGAATCACTTAATGACATTGTGCATTTTAGAGGGCAAAATGTGGAAATCCCTGCATCTTTCCTTGAGGAAAAGTTTTTAAACTTTTCAATAATTTTCTCACACATTTGTTGACAAGCAGGAACTAATCTGCTCATCTTTGTTCCACAAATACTCCGCCTCTTTATATTATATACCATCATTATTGAAATTTATTTTTTCATTTTCTATAATGTCCCAACTTTTACTGATTTTGGGTTGCAGATTATAAAAAAAAATCTCTCTTAAATGATTCAACATGAATTGATAGAACTGCTCTGGTACCTTGTGCTAGAATATTCCACTGCATGATGCGGATCTGTGGGTTGTGTGACGTGCTGGTTCTGGTGTGGATGAAGTCTCTGTGTGGCCGTGGCGGCCGGTTCCTCAGCACCTCCTCGCATTCTCGCAAGAGCGCCTCAGGGTCAGCCTGCTCAAACTCACACTCTTCAGAGTCCACGTGTGTGTGGTCCAACGGTGCACTGCTCAGAGAATGAGCCAGAGTGCTGAAGAGCCTACTACTGCTGCTACTGCCCATCGGATACACTGCAAAAACATACAGAACACATTAGCAGTGTCCAATATCAGTAAACCATCACTATGTTACAATTTACTTTTCTCTGGATTTAGTGAAGCACAAAACACCAAATAAAAGCATCATACTCAGGTTTTGCTAGTAGAAATATTTGCTATTAGTATTTATACAATTACATTTTCATAAGAAAAAGCATGCTTTCTATATTTTTAGACCTTCAAAGTGCAATTTTCAAAGTCAAGTACCTGCTTGAATATGCCTTAAGTGAAGTTTGTGATGACCAATATTCCACATTAGTCATTACATCACACAACTAACAAGAAAACTATACTTTGTGCATCTTTAAACTGATCTTTCTTAAAGCCAAATTTATTTTAGTTCCATAGTTCTAAAGTATTTCACACCGTCAGTTTCAGAGCATGTTTTACACACCTGACATTACATAGTGAATATACAACTGCAGACAAGCCAGCAATCAGCTTATAAAGACATAATCCACATAATACATTATTTAAGCAACCACTGAATGAGAAATATTCAGCAATTCTTACCCTGCACCTCCATATTTTCTTATAGTTGCCCCAATAGACCTTTTAAAGCAACCCAAGTGTGTCTGAACGAGCAAGTGAGCAAATGAGAGGCAAGATAGAGGGATACCACAATGATGACCTCATAGCTCTTGAGTCACAAAGTCTGTCTGGGTCTCTCTGTCTGGGCGACAGGATTAACTCGATATGAATCATCCGCATGCAGGCGAGAAAGTGTGTGCGTGGTTTCTTAACCTCTAACAAACGTCTAACAACTGTTAGACCACAGAAATTAAGAAAACCTACAGTATTTATGTTTGAAAATATGCAGAAACTGTGAGATCCTTCTAACCAACAAAGCCTCAAAAAATAGTTGTCTGTTGATGTAACATACAATGCCCATGCTACTCCCAATTCTTTTACTACTGAACCTTGACCTCCAGAGGGGTCACAGAAACAATGTGTAGTACTTATTCACAATGACCTTTTTTTTCCCCTCACATACAAACCACTTCCAATTGTGAGATACACTACTTTTATAAACAACATAGAACATGCCATCAAGTTGCAACACAAAGATGCACTCTAACATTTACTACATTTTAGAATCATCTCCAAGACCATCTAAACAGATGCTATTTGATAACATGTAGTTACACTTTAGACCAGGGATACTCATTGTACGGCTCCCGAGCCACATGCGGCTCGCCGTGCTTTATTGGTGGCTCTCGTGACCGGTTACGAAAGTACGCCAGCACAGCCAAAGTATTTTAAAGCATGCTACAGAGACATATACTGTAATGCGCTTTACATTCCAAGCACTTCTCACCCTCTCATTTTGCCTCAATTAAAGTTGGTTCCAAATCGGGGATACTGTGGAACCTGGCAACACAGGCACTGTTTCCAACAGCAGGCTGCACGAGACTTTGCTGTTGCCAGGTTCACGGTTTAACACTTATAAAAGAACTAATAAAACACTCGTGTTACCATATTATTAATGACTTTAAGATAAATAGCAATAATCATAAATCCTTTATAAACAAAATACTAAGTCGTACACTCGTACACAGATGTTTTGCCATTCGCTTCAAACGTGTGACAGACATATTCTGGGATAGTTTAAGCTTCTAAAGGGTGGGTTTTACACTGACTTTAGGTTGGATATTTTAGTTGGACCTGGCAACCCTGCAGCAGGGTGGCTACATGGCAGCAGCGATTCTATAAACTAGCTAGAGCAATATATTCAGTTCGCAAAGGTTTAGTCCATAGGTGGGTTGTTTATTTTTTTACATAATTTGAGTGACTTGGGGTGATATTGTGGCTTTCTCCTTGACTTTGATCTGTCAATATGGCTCTTTTGAAAAAAAATTGTGAGGATCACTGCTTTAGACTAAAGGATATAATCTGGTAGAGACTCTTACGTAATTAACTCTACAATGTTGGATCATGGTTGAATTGACCCTTGCCCTGTACTTTCTCCCTTTATCGCTGCTTGTTATCCAATGACCCACAGGGGTGTAAGAACACACATCAGTCTTAAAGTACTTATTGATCTGTATCCATCTTTGAACATTAATATTCAATTTAAAATGTGCTTGATTTATGCCAGAAAAAGAAAAATAAGTGATAAAAGCTGTTTTAAGCCATTTTCAACTACTGTGTAAACAAATGCTCCTCTCTCGCATGTATTTAAAGAGATTTTTTTAAATAACTCAAACCAAAATGAATCAATTCATTATAAAAGAATAATAAATTCTAATTAGATCAGAGAAACATCTGATGCTATAATGCATTGCTTCAAAACTGCAATGACAGTGTAATCAAATCAAAGTAATCAAAGTATTATCTCTCAAATTTCACCATGATCTGATATTATTTCGGTACAATTCTAGAATTTACACCTCTACCAACTAGTTCCAAAGCATCCACACAAAACCCCCAGATTCCCTCCATCCCACATTTTTTTCTTTTCAAGTCTTTTCACAGTACCTCCCCTGTACCTTCTGTTCTGATGAATGTCTTTGCTGGCAAAAGGAAGAAGGAAAAAAAAGCTCTAGGCTGATTCAGTCTAGCCCAACTTAGTCCAGTTCAGTCATTCTTCACTGTCAAGTGGGACTGTATGGGTCCAGTAGGAGCCACAATGGGAAGAGAAAGTGAGCACCCATCCATTGGCCTATTCAGTCCTGCTCTGAACGCATGCGAAGCTTCCGGTGTGTGTAGATGCAACAGAGTGTGTATGTGTGTATTCCTATACAGAGGGTTCGTGAATAGACCACTGTGTCTGAGCTTCCATAGTCATCCACTCCGGACAATGGCTCACTTTGAAAATCATGAGAAGAACACAACGCATGTACACACAAACACACATTCACATACGGGGGTGAAGAGAACCATCTAGTTTCTCCTAATTGAACCCGTGAGGAGGAAAGTGTGCCCCATTAGGCTGGAATGTAATTCAATAAGCATCTCTTATAGTGATTTTTCGCCAGCAAAAAGTTGATTAAAAGAGTTTAGGAATGCAATAAATCTAAAAAGTCTTGCTAAAGAACTCATGACAATGTAAGAACAGTAATGATAAACTGATTAAAAAGTTTAGATTTGAATGAACACTCAACAATGAAATGGTTGCTGTCTATTAGGAATCTGACTTGCATCCATACAACAGCAGCCTAAAAGAAAGGATACTAAGCTTGGTTTTAAACCCTATTCAGACAGAATTACTTTTTCATGGTGAAGTGGGGTAACATTATAATCATCTTCAGAGTTTCTCAGTGACTTAGGTCCCATCTGAATGCATCCCATACAAATTTTAATGGTCATAAATTTAATTTTAACAAGTAAAGATTCCAGCCTCTTTAAGCTTCTGTAAAATCAACCATAGAAATAACCTCAGGTTACATTAATCCCACATCAACAGATGCTTGTAAATACACTCATTTTTGCCTGCAATACATTAAATTTCTTAAATTAAAGTAAATTTCATACATTAAAGTATGGGCAGTGTTCTTCTGTAGCTACCTTTTTAAAAGACATGCATTTAATTCAGTCTGCAAACACCACCTTTACAGAGATATTTCATGCAAAAAATGGCTTTCCACACAGAATGGATATGTAATTGTGTGTTCAACCAGTTTCTGAAAGTAATATTCACCCCAAACTGAAATTAGGCACATGTATCAATCCTTATCCAGTCGTGTATTTTTTCTGTTTTTATCTGTGAGCAGCATGATATGATGCACAGATGGTAGTCATTTTCATAACAAAGATTCATAACAAAATTTCTTATCCTGAGCAAATCAGCCGTAAACATATCACACACGTCCTACAGTTAAAGTGTATTAGCCCTCCTACACATGAAAAACCAGACCAGTCTGAATAGACTAGTGTAAACAGATTACCACACAAATGAAACAAATTCAGTTGAACCTACATAATTGCCCCTTTAAACCCGATTCAACAGGAATTCAAGTCGTCGTCACCAAAAGAGTAATAGAGCAGACAGTCGTTCACACCTGGCATTAATATGAGTCTCGGATGATAAGATCAGTGTATCAAAACGCGTTCACACGTGACATTCTAAACGCGTCTCCTGTGATCAGATTTGTGCTGTGGGAGGGGCGTCGCGCACATTAATACCGTCATTTCTCCGCTTCTTAGGTTCTATACTGACGTGACCAGCGAGTTTTTTCACTTTTGGGTAGTGTGGTCTGTTAATCAGACTTATGAATGAACAAGAGAGTGAAGAAGACACTAAAACTGATGTTTTTGTTTCTGATCTTCATTAACAGTCTCGTGGTTATTACGTAATTCCGGCTGTGACAGTGACACTGCTGATGTGGGCGGCGCTTACGACGAATTGGCGTTTACACTTCAAATATAAATGTTTATGACCACCTCCGAGTGTGGTTTGAGTGATCGGATTATAATTCGTCTTTCACCTTTGTACTTTGTGCTTGGCAGCTGTGATTAGTTCACATACCAGGTGTGAATGAGGGCCATCGATTTTCAACAGTACAGACCCACACTCACTCTAACAAATATATAACAGATAAGATAATACTTTATTGGATTTATTGGAAAAAACCAAATTACTCAGTAACAAAGATGTATCATTAGATATTCTTAATAAATACTATAAAAATAAGTAATGCGATATATATAGCTGATCTAGGACCAGTACCTTAAACAGCTACAAAGCGTGTCGAATCTGCAGCCCTGGACAATAACAAACTCCAGTAAATGTATAACTACAGCAGACTCACATTTCACCTAGATGTGGGGAGTCACACACTGGTGGTGGGGGCAGCTGAGACATGTGTTGGACATTCTGACCTTTGTGTTTTGGATGCAAAGGTTAGTGTTGTGTAATCCTCTTTATCAAATTACACTGAACAGTACATAGTTTACCCAGCATGGAGGGTAACACATAACCCCTCCATGCTATGGTAGTGCATAAAAATAAAGACCAAGAAAATAAAGCCAGATTCAGATTGACTGGAGGGCGCACAGTCACTCCTACACCAATGACTCATTTCTTATTCATCCGGAAGTGTTGACGCGTTTAAGCCATGCAGTGCTGTCTGTCATGATCTCATTCAGTTATTTTAGTGTTATTAAAGCGTAAACATTTAAAAAAATAAAAACAAACCCAGCATAACTCCAGTATTTGATTATGCAGCGAAACAAGTCCGGCGGAGGAATAACACACGTGTCTCTCTCTAAGCAACACCGCATGACTGCGTCAACAAGTATCACTGCGTGGAAAAGTAGTCCCTAAAAGTTATAGTAGTATAAGAGCCTCATTATTATTTTTATATTATCATCTTTACTCATTTTCAGCACCAGACTATGTTAGCATTATAGGCTATTTATGGCTGAATCATCGAGAGGCTTGACTGGATCAGAGTAGTCTGTGATTCATACACTCAGCAGCTATTGTTACACAACCTACCCGGCAGAGCGCTGTGGAGAGCTGTGGGGGTACTGTCCGTATTCAGTTCAGTCTGACCGCTAAAGGAGAGTCCAGGGATGGTGTGACAGTGGCGTAAAGCAGGAGCTGCCGTCCTTCTGATTCGTCTGGATGTTTCTGGCCGTGTCCCCAGTGATGATAGACACAATACAGCCAAGTCTCGCTGGAGCAGCGGAGAACAGCGTCGTACCGGATACATGGGGTCCAGAGCTTGGGCTGTACTAAACTAAATACTAAATGTTTTTAACCTATAGCTCTCATTCAGCTCCACAAAACGGTGTACCGCACAAATTACTCTTTAAATCCGTGTATTAAATGAAAGTTTTGAGACTCGACTACTACTTACCGGTAAACGTGTCATTATACGTTATGGGACGTACCATTTACTAAAAGGAGACGATTCGTCGGCTCTAAAGTATAAACAAAATAAAGATTTTGCTTAACACGTACACTTACTCCTAACGTTTGAATACGTTTGTCAGTATGTATAGAAGTTAGCCAAAATATAAACGCCAGAACATAAAGAATGAAAAACGTGACCAATGTAGAAAGCGGTGAACCCTCCACATTGCCTTGAATGGTTCAGCCGTGCTGTAAATGGACACCTCGTGCTTTCCGATTGAAGACTTGCCGAGGAACTTGTGTTGTAATTTGCATATTATGACGGAGTTATTTCGCTTTCCTCATCTGTGACGTAAAGAAACCTCGTGCAGTTTGTTCCAAGTAACACAAATAGTAGACGAAGATCAAATATTAAAGGCTAAAGGGTACTACAACATGAACATGATCAAATGTCTTCATAGTATTTTTTTTTCTTTTTGGTCGGTATTGTGTGGAAAGAGAATAAATTCGGACTAAATAAAGTATAAACCATTAAAAATTAATCTAGCCTATTGGAATTATAAATAACAAGGTGTGATATGCCATGTTATATAGAACATTAGCGTAAAGATTCACGTCAAATTACATTTAAAAGCCTAGTAACTTGAACCTGTTGGCTTTAGTTGAGTTTATACAAACAGTGGACAACGCCCAGGTCAGCTGGGATAGCACCTGTTGATAAACACTTCTTTAGTAAAAGCCCGTATCCCTGTCTGCTCCTGTATATAGTCAGCAATACAGCTTCAGTTCTCTAACAAGAAACCCTGATGTCAGCTGACAGTTCTGTTTAAACTTACACAGGTTTAAGGTAGTGTAAACTGAGAGTTAGGTCTTATATAAAATACCTGAATAAAACTATAAACTGCAAAAATGAGAAATTATATATTTTTTAACATCTGAAGTCATTTACTGTTGAATATTGACATTATCCAGTACAACATCCATATATGTTACCCATTTTGTGACTTCCCAGAATATCAGTACCCTTGGATGGCCACTGTTTAGTAGAGTAACAGTGTTGGCAAATTTTCTCTTTTGTAAATCATCTGCATCACAGTGGATTAGTACAAATGTTTTTTTTTTTGTGACTTTGTCCAGCCTTCTCCAGTAACAACTACTTTTGTGGGGTCCTCGGAAATGTATTTAAATCAAGATACAGTTGCTTTAAGTATGTAAAATGAAAATCATTCTTTGATAAAGAAGACACAGGTTTATGTTCTTAGAACTGGGAAGGTCTGCTAAAGTCACATCTGATTGGTACCTCACTGACTAAAACTCCTGACTTCAATTTCCCTTTTAAACAAAGTGATACTCCAAGAGGTTCAGATGTTATTTCCAACAAAGGCATTTAACGTGGGAACATTTTGGTAAACACATGAGAAAGGATTTTGTTTTGAGTTCTTTCAGGTGAAATTTCTGCATACAGAACATTTTAAACATTAAAGTATAAAGTATTAAAAAAAAAAACTTTCTAGCAGCACTGTACCCAACAACAGACAGGAACTGAAGTACACTTTAATGTGCTTGCATTAAAAGTGACACAATTACATGTTCTCCTTGCCTATGGTTGACCAGAAAATGTCCTGTATTCTTACTACAGTAAAACAGTTGGATGGAAAACATGACTGTCCAAATTCAATCAAATATGTTTAATTTTAAGTGAACATGGGTGTTGATATGTGGTAATAATCACAGTGAATATACTGAAATTAATAAATATTTATTTAATCAACATTATCATTCACTTTTATAATTATATGTATATATGCTAATGTACTGCTTTCAATGACCTAGAAGCTGTACACCATGAATAAAATAGCACAGTTTATAGCTCATTTTGGCCACAGAATAGTCTTTAAGCTTTGATGTCTTTAGAAAAGAAAATCATTAATATTATTCAAATGTCAAATGAGTGTCCTGCTTCTTTTTTATGATGGAGATGCTATGCTGCACCTGGAGCTGAAAAGGCATTGGTCCTTTAATGTCCATTTTAAGAATATTGTATGCAGGCCCTTCCATGAATTTGATGGGGAAGCAATGATCCAGTCCATGGATAGCAGCTGGGATTTATAGCTACTGTTTCATCAGGAGGATCCAGAACTTGCAGTGATATTCAGTTGATTTGAAGCAACCTGGTTAGCATAGATAAGAAATCCAGTGAACAGACTGTCAGTCCAGAATGGATCAAAGAACAACCCGTTCTGGTCAGAATAGAAGATCTGAAGCCAGACTTGATCTCCTTTCTGCAATGGAAGCACAGTTGATCCAGAGGCCACATCATGGTTCCCTGTATTGGCATCAAAAGTCCTGATTTTGTACTGCCCATTATGCACAAGTCCAATAGCCAGATGCTTATTAGCAAGTGTGATGTCATAGGTAAAGAAGTACACACCTGCGATCTCACAGGTAAATTTGCCACTGCTAGCATTGTAATGACCTCCCTCATTCATTAGGATGCGGTCAAACTGGATGGGCATGCGCTCTTTGGGATAGCTTTTAGTAATTGCTACAGAGAAAGCAGACCGTGCCTGCGCTCCACAGTCACAGCCACCAGGGGTGCCACCCTCACCCAAATCTCCCATTTCCCCCTTCAGCCCTCCTTTTCCAGGCACACCTGATGACCCTCGTTCTCCTTTTATACCCCTCTGCCCTGCCCTCCCCACAACTCCTTGGCGACCCTTCAGCCCAGGTCTTCCAGGGTTCCCCTGACGGCCTTGTTCCCCTGCAATAAAAGATATGCAACATGATTACAATTAGGGTGGTCACAATACCAGAATTTAATTCTAATTATATATGTAATGTTCAATCAGCCAAACAAAAAATGTCTTATTCTCATTCAGTGTCTGATTTTCAATCTAAGTATTGAAAAGTTGCAACTCTAATTGATTTTATAGTTAGAATTATTAAAGTTGCACTGCATTAAAAGAAAATTAAACACCGTGCTTAAAAACTGTTCACTCTGCTGCAGCTCACATTTCAGAATGTAATACTTTGAAACAGCAGTTTCAGTTGCTCATAATAATTAACTTGAGGGTTTGAGGATTTGTTTTACAAGTTGCTTACAATTACACATTAGAACTTACATAGTGTTACTATATGTTCCCTCACATTTCTAATTTGATGTGCATAATTTTATGCATGCACTTGATTTATAATTCCTCGATGAGATCAATCCCAAGGTAGTAACATCAAAATAGGCCATGTCAAACGTTCTCAGAGGATTAGTAACCACTGTTACATGTTGCTCACTATATCCTGAAAGTACAGGATTATTTATAAGCACTACAGTACTTTTGAACATTCCCCCATGACAACACATTTTTATATGGATATATTTTATTATGTTATCTAGCCTTTTGGAGACTATAATAAATCCACAAAAGCTACTGCTTAATCTTTGGTAGAAGGGTTAAATCCTTCAACCTAACATTGAAGACAGAGTATCTGGAGCAGCAGTTGTGGATTTATAGTGTCAAAACAGCTAGAAAAAGTGAATTACAATTAAAAACACCTGAAACATTTGAACAGTAGAGTGAGTGTGTATACAGGGGTTAGACAATGAAACTGAAACAGCTGGTTTTAGACCACAGTAATTGATTAGCAGGTGTAGGGCCTCCTTTTGCGACCAATACAGCGTCAGTTCATCTTGGGAATGACGTACACAAGTCCTGCAGTGCTCAGAGGGATTTTAAGCCATTCTTCTTGCAGGATAGTGGTCAGGTCACTACGTGATGCTGGTGGAGGAAACCGTTTCCTGACTCGCTCCTCCAAAACACCCCAAAGTGGCTCAATAATATTTAGACACAAAGACTTGCTGTCTTGGTCACAGATGCACCAGCAAGACGTGCACCAACAATTTGTCCTCTTTTGAACTCTGGTATGTCATCATAATGTTGTATGTTGTGTTGGAGAAAAAAATCCACAGCTGAAGTGTCCTTGAGCAAAGAACTTAAAGCTCAACTGCTCCCCGAGCACTGCAGCCAGTAGCTGCCCACTCCACACGCAGGTGAAATGCAGAGAGGATTCCTCCTTACTTATAAGATTTACTTAGAAAACCCGTTCTTCTAACGACTAAATTCAGTAATTAGTAAGGTTAAACTCAGGATACACATTAAGAGGAGGAAAAGTGTGAACTCAGTCTGATGTAAATGCAAACCCTGCATTCTTCTCTACTTGGTTCAAGGTTTAAAAAATAAATGTAATGATTGTCCCAAACAGACAAAGTTGGTCCATGAAATAGTAACAGGTTAGTTAATGATTCACACTGAATGTCTGCAACTAAATCACAAACATCTGATTATCATTAAGCTGACATAACAGATCTACATTAAAGGATCATTAAAATCACATGCAACAAAACATGAAAGTCCAGCATAATGAAGAGGAACCCTTAATCACCTCTCTCTCCTTTTTGACCTGTGTCACCATCCTTGCCATCCTGACCATCACTGCCTGGCAGGCCCATTTGACCATTACTGCCACTAGGTCCTGGAGGCCCGGGACTGCCCGCTGGACCCTGAGGACCAGGTAAACTACAAACAAGCTGGGATGAATGAATGGTGTAGTTGGTGTCCTTGTGTCCTTTCTTTATGGCCGATTTCACAGTTAGCAGAGAGGAGAGACACAGCAGGCCTGTGGCCAGCAAGAACTGATGCATGATGCTGCTGTGTCTGGAGAACATCATGTGAAAAAAAATTAATGTGACAAGAAGACAGACGTGCATTTTGAAAACGCACACACAGCTTATGTAGTCCAATGTTTTGTTTTGTTTTAATTTTATTTCTAAGTTTTTGCCCATTTTTATCCCCATCCCAATGTAGTTGTAGTAGCCAATTAGCCCATTCCTTTCGTTAGGACTCTCCCCATCACTTTGTACTGTCGCTGACTCTAGGAGGATGAAGACAAGCACAAGTCTCCTCCGTTGCGTGTGATGCTTTTCGAACTACTGCTGATACATTGTCACTGCCTAACATGCTCAGAGGAAAGCGCAGGATTCCCAGCTCCAAATGGACCAATCAGTAGACATTGCAATGTGAAAATAGAGAGCACTATCTAAATGCCCAGAGAGAGCACGGGCAATTTATGCTCTCTTGGGCCCCAGCAGCTGATGGCAAACAGCATGACCAGGATTCAAACTTGCAATCCTCTGGTCATAACGTCAGCGTCTTAGCCTGCTAGTCCCTGTAGAAAAGTACTGCCAATAGAATAGGACTCTATGAAGCAGATAAACAAGAACCTATTGACACAATGTCATATGCCAGGTGTGAGCTAGAGAGGTATAAAGCCCTTTAGCATTGAGTTGTGGAGCAGTGCAATTGTGTTCTCTGGAATGATGGTGCTCTATCCAGTACTTCTGCGATGAGTTGTGGAGTTGGGGTTGAGGTGGGGTGGTGATCATCCAACATCCTGACCTCACTAATGCTCGTCACTGAATGCAATCAAATCCTCACAGCAATGCTCCAAAATCTAGTAGAAAGCATTACTGGACAGCAAAGAAAGTCTGACAAAAGTAGGCTAAACATTTTTAAACCATTGACTTCAGTAGAAATGAAAGAGCAGGTGTCCCAATACTTTTGCCCATAGACTGTATTTCTTATTATTATATTATTATATATTATTTAATATTTCTTATTACACCATATTATTAGCTTATTGTTACACCAAATGGAATATTCAAATATTTCTGACTCTCAAGTTCTTTGTATGTAAAATACCACCAACACAAGGAAAGCCTAGTGTTATTAGACTAGCTAGGAACTACAGGTGAGCATGAATTCATAAAATAACTCACCGTATGTCTTGTTTGGATGTAACCACAGGCCCCGTTCACCTTCACAAAAACTGAGACTAGTTGATATCCTGTGAACACGACAGCAGTAACATCCACCCTGTTTTCTTACACGCTGCCAGATACTTTTACCATGATGTAACAGGGGAGGGGATTTTGGAGGGTCTGTAGAAGTCTGAACTGTTGTAGTTTAGATTTGTCTGCTGTCATGCTGTGTTAAAACGTGTAAAGGCAGCTGGAGGCAAAATGGTGAAAGCAGTGCTAGATTCATCCAACCATACAGCTTGACTTGGCTTGCAACAAAACCTTAAATCTCCCAAATGGTAACTTTACAACTTTGCAGGAAAAAACACTAACTTTTAATGGAAGTCACTGCAAAAAAAAAAAAAAAAAGATTTAAATCAAGTCAATTTAAAGCATTTCTACTGGTCCATTGGCCATTAAATTTACATACAATGTCAAGTCTGACTGGCATTGTCACGTGATGAAAATAAGTGAAAAATGTCAAATGGAGATAAAAGGTTTTGTTCTGAAAGCAACAAAATTCCTGATGGGCAGAATTATTTTGAAGTTATTAAAACATAACTTTAAATATTTGCAATGCAAAACTATATTGTTTTCCTTTTTAAATTATTTTTCTGCTTTCTTATTTTTTGGATTTTCACTCCATATCTCGTCCCACAGTTTGAGATCCACATCATTCCAACTCCAGCTTGTTGAGTGCGATTGTGCAATATGTGCTTGTATACAGTTTTGATCATGACATGACTTCCATGTAACAAGATTTTTGTCCATATGAATGAATGCCTCAAATGTAACAATGATACAAACACATTTGTAACCAATCACGAGGTACCACAGTAATGACTTGACAACACCCAAAACACCATAGCAACCGCCTAAAATCCACAAATCTTTCTAGCAACCACTTAGCAACTTTACAGCACCTAACAACCACTTAGCAAGTGTTTGCAGTGGTGTTGCTATGACTAGGCAACACCGTAACAGTCACCTGGAATATGATACAACTACTTTGCAACACCATAGCAACCTCTTGGGAAATCAGAATAAATGCTCACTAACACCACAGCAACTATTTAGCAACACAATTACAAACACCAAACAAACAGTTGTACCTTATTTACCACATAGCAACAGCCTAACAACTAGCTGGAAATGGAAAACACTTCACCTCATAATCATTGTTTCAATTATTATTTTACATAATTAATGGACCTGTCATCGTATGACCAACAAAATAAGCCATCAGCTCTTGTCTATGGCAACCTTGAGAGAACAACAACGAAGAACACAAACCATGTTTAAGATCTGTATATTGTTACAAAAGAAAGATGGTACATAAAATTATGATAGTGAATTTTAAGAGAACACAGTATTTACAGATTTTATTTGTTAAGAGGATTCTAACCCCGCTGGTGCATTTAGACATCCATTCCTCACTTGTAGAGCTTAATTTGTAGGAACACATGATAATATTAGAATCAAATCAACAGTGGCAGATATCTGAAATAACAGAACATTTATAAACTACTTGGATAGTATTTACATTTTTTATTTCTCTCCCATGTTAATACAGATAGATTTAGTCCTAACGGCCATATACAGTACTGTGCAACAGTTTTATTAAGAGTGTATATATTCAGAAAAACACTAATGTTAGTGATTTCCTATATATAAAATTTGTTGATTTAACCATTTACAAGCCTTGCTTTATGGCAGTCCAGAAGCATTTGTTGTTATTATTTAATACCAGCTTGGATAAGCAATACTTCATTATGTTAAAGAGTGACACTGATGAACTTAATAAATCCATGCAATGGCAGAGGTGCATATAGAGAACATCAGAAACTAAATACTGTTATATAAATACTAAATATCAGCTACTTGCTTTTTTTAAAATACATTTTTGCTTTTTTTTTTTACTGTATTTATGTTTATATGCATGCATCCAGAGGGGAGATTATATATATATATATACACACACAATATATATATATATAATAATATGTACTTTTTTTTTTTTTTTACAAGTACATGCTTATTTCCAAGAGACATGGTTTTCATGTTTAGGTTCCTAAGACTTTTGCACAGTACTGTATGTTTATGTATTGGTATTGCCATATGCAAGCATATAAAAAATATTGGATGATGGAATATTCCCAAAATTTCCATATTGGTATATCTTTAGTAGTTCAGCCAGTTTTATATGCAATTATTGAATAATAAGCCATGGGATTTAATAAGTCGGGGATATTTAAGGGTTAATGACATGTTGCCAAACTGGGGGAAAAAAAACAAAAGCTCTGCAAATGATTTATAAAGTCCAACACATTGACCTCGATGAAAAGCTTCTGGATCAGCTTATTGGCTGTCCAACAAGGCAAAATAGAACAAAAGGGTCAAAGAAGTCACTGGTTAAGAAATGAGGCCATGGGGTCATCTGGTCTGCTGCGTTTCATGCGGAAAGCCTCCATCTCTTCCTCTGTGGGCTCACGAACCTCCTTCAGGCTGTTATATGGCCTCTTCCTTTCATCTATCTGCATCATCTCTGCCACCTGCTTTATTCGCTGATCCTCTGCACTCAGTGCCTGCAGGAGAACACACAGTGTTCAGGATTTACCAAAGTCTAGAGAGAAACACTGTAAAGTAGCCAAATCAATATATCTAAAAGTGTGGGTAATGATAAGAACACCTTTTTCAGCTTCTCTTTCTTTTTAGCTTCATCTTCCTCGTCACTGCTGCCTGCATCCTTCTTCTTATGTTTCTTATTTTTCTTCTTCTTTTCCTTCATCTTTTCTTGGTGCATCTGTGACAGAATATTACATGTCAAACAATTATAATTTATATAAGACACAACACAACAGGTTAAGGAAAATGCACTGTTGTTTTGAAATAACTGAAGGGAAAATAACATAGCAGTGTTTGAAGAAAGAGAGTGCAACAAGCATCAGTGTATACCTCTAAAAGCGTCTTTGGAGTCTCCTCTTCTGCTTCTTCTATCCCTTCCTCAAAAGGAACACATGAATTCTGAAAGAAAAACATCTCTGGTAAGGTTCTTGGCCTGGTTTAATCAGACAAAAGTTGTAATTTTATCTTATTTGTCTGAAATTGTGATGACACAACTGAAAGCACAACTTATTGTTGATGCATTTGGAAAATTCCAAAGTACAAACTCACTGTTGTTTTCTTGCCAGCCTCTCCAGTGCAGTAACTCTGTTTGACCAGCGAATGGCAGCATTTGTAACCCCAAATGCCATCTTTCCAGAAAGAGCCCCAAATACACTGAACAATTTTGAAAAAGATTCAATTTCTGAAGACATTTTAACATACCTTATACATACATGATTGTGATGTGCTATAAACCATACTGATAAACAAAATAACTATATGCAAGGAATATAAAATACAACAGTTTACCTGTTTTAATTAAATTGTTAATAAAAGTTAACTTTCACAATTTTGATTTTTTTAGCTGCACTTGAGCTTCAATCACTTACAGTGTGGTTATTAATAAGTACGTCCTCTTCATATTTGGACCGGGCCACGGCTTTCTCCTGACCTTTAATGACAGCACCATGCCGAGAATACTCCACATAGTCCTCTGTCTGAGCCAGAAGCAGCTCCCGTGGAGGAGCGTCCAGGTGCTCCTGTCCTCCATACTACAGTCAGAAGAGAGAACAGAGGAGAGCAGTCACACACACCAGTGGCACAGGAGGAGCAAATGTGCTTTAAAAGAGGAAACACAGACTACTCTTAACCATACCTTCTCCAGGATGCTCTCTTTTTGTTTCTCTTTGAAGTCCTCTTTTTTGACCCTGAAAGACTGATGCAGCAGCTCTAGTTTGGTGGGATCAGCCTGCAGGTGCACCTCAGAGCCCCTCTCATATGCTTCCCAGGCAAATACTGCAGAGGGAAATCATATTTTTTGTAATTTCATAAAATGTTTAACCTGTAGCATAATTAGGTAAGCCTTGAATTTTTCTAAACATTCAAATAGAATAGGTATAAAAGTACATTTTTCATTACAATCTGCATTAAATGCAAAAGTTGTTGCTGTGCATAACTTGTTTTGCATAAATATCCTTTTTGTGTTTATCCTTTTTTGTTTTATCCTTTTATGTTTGCCTAATTTTTGTCAATTCTTGAAAATACTTTTACAATCAAGATTTACTTACGCTGGGTCTGGGCCATACTGATTGTATCTCCAGTGTAGCGAACAAAGTTGTCTCCGGCATAACCCACCCTGCCAAAGCCAACAGCTTAGTCAAAATAATGCAAACATATACATTCCAACATCATTACTGAGCTGAGGACAGGTCAGTTAACAGAATTTGCATCCATGGGATAGTTTATGAGTTTAAAGCAGGAAAATATAATTTTACCAAAGCCACAGTGTTTTAGCATGCAGAAAACTAAAACTAGGCACAAACATACTCTTCTGGAACCTTGCCAGTGTTGGAATATGGATTTTCTCTCATGGCTCGAGTCTTTGGGTCGTAGTAAGCCGAGTTTGGGTCCAGGTTTCTCAGGTACTGTAAAATAATGACTGTGTTAGACTAGAAAATTCTGACAAAGCACTTTTTGATTCTTGGCCTTGACTATGATAATGTTGTTTGTATAAAACAATACTACATTTAGTCTAATTTACATACATTTAAAAAACAGAATATGATTTAAAAGAACATTTTTGCTCAATTTATTTAAAAAGGGAAAACTGCCATATTTTATATATTCGTAACACATTAAATGAGTGCATTAAATAGCAAACCAGGATAAATTTAAATATTATAAATACCTTGTACTTCCCAGGCTACAACTGCCACATTTCTAATATCCAATCACTCCTGAACCAGAGGCATCAGAAGTATCTTACCTGGACTAAGAAGAAAAAGAACTGGACTGTTGCCCAGTAGTCCAAAGTCCTCTTTTCAGATGAAAGTCAATTTTGCATTCATTTAGAAATCAAAATCCTACAGTATGGAGGAAGATTGTTGAGGCACAGAATCCAAGGTGTTTGATGTCCAGTTTGATGTTTTCTGTGATGGTTTGAGGTGCCATGTCTTCTGCTGGTGTTGGTGATTTCAAGTCCAAAGTCAACACAGCCATTCTCCAGAAGATGTTAGAGCTCTTACATCTTATGCAGATGCTTATTTTCTTTTCCTGTAGCAGCGACACCTGCCTGCAGTACCAAAACTACAACTTTGTTTGCTGACTATTATATTACTGTGCTTGACTGGCCAGTCAAAAAATGCACTAAGACAGACTGGTCAACATTAAAACAAAAATGGCTTGAGATATGTCACTTTACGTGTACTGAATATAAAAATTGACAGTTTCCTTTTTTTTATAAAAAATAAAATTATGAAAAATAAATGATGTATGGCTGTATATGCAGTGATGGATTGGGGCCCTGTCCTGGGCTTAGTTGGGATAGTGTAATGCCCTTTCCTGCACCCAGTAAGGGGGCAGCAGACTAGCCGTGACCCTGTTAAGTATTAAGTGGATGAGATAATGGATGGATGACTTTATATTTATTTTCCTTCTTGGTCATAAAAATTGTGAAACGACAATTAGTTCTAACAATTGGTTTCAATTAGTGTAAATACAGTGAGACAAGTTGAGTAGATGTGAATATCTGCTGGCTGCTTGTAAAGTGGAGACTGTAGCACAGGAGTTTACCTTAGCAATGTCCTCTCTGATTCTCAGATTTCTCACAGTGATGCGTCTCTTGGAGTCAAAGTTCTGTCCAGGCATGTCAATATCATCAGCATATTTATCCTCATCCTCATCCTCGCTGTTGTGTTCTCTCTCCTGGAAGTAAGGAAAAAGAAAAGAGGAATAAGCCTCTCACTGAGAGAAAACAGATTCTCACCTAACACAGAGAGCAAGGCACAAGAGCACTGACAGCAACTCAGTGGAATCTCTCATATTCACACACAGATGATATCCATTCATAAGATAAATAACTAAATAGGTGAAGCTGTAAACAAATTCATAAACAATTAACTGTAAAATCTCATATCAAACTGAGCAATAATCTTGTTTTATTACAACATGTGTCTTAACAAATCTGTAATGACTTACAACCTGCAGCAATATCTGAGCTGGTAGTAACTTTGGAAAAGTTGCTTTACAACACAATAACATATTGGAAATATCTGTTAACTGTACACTTAAACTGAATCTTTTAAATTAAATGAAATTAGTCTACAGCCTATATATTCCTACAAGGTCTGTCTGGGAGTACTGACCATAGCTAAAGCAAAAGGTTACCAAGCAAATGCCACTCAGATGTGACTACTTACTGTTTGATCCATTAGTTTCCCTGTGGCCAACTCCTCCTGCAGCTTCTGAGCTTTTAAAGTGCGCTTTGCCTGTCACAAAGAAAGAGCAGAAACACAACATTAAGGCATCAACTGTTGAAAAAATTACCATCCAATCGAGCCTTTTCATGTTCTTATATTCTTATGTAAAGTTACAAAAACAGCTAAAGTGGCTTACCAGGTCAACTTTTGAGTATTCTTCCACAATTCGCATATGTTCATCTGGGTCATAGCCATTCCAGCGGTCTCTCTTGCCATCATAGTCCATACTGAGCTGAATCTGTTGGTGCTCATCTGGGGCAAACCCTGCACCAGAGAATTTGGCTCCAACCTTTCTTGGCCTCTGTGAGGGAAAAATAAATACAGTACCATCTAGGTTTTAAAACAACATTTTAAGCAGGGATGATAACAGAGCCAAAATTCAAATCCTGAAAGTACAGGCAAAGGGTCCAGGGGGCTGCCTTAGGCCCCCTGGTAGGTCCAGGGCAATGCCCTGGTGGGGGGTTATATTGGGGCAAAGCCCCCCTGAAGCTACTGGCTTTTCAGTGTTTCAGATTGCTCAGAATGTCTTAAATTTGTGCACAAACCACTGGTCTCAAGGGTCTATGACTAGTCGATTAAATTGCACATAAAGGATGCACATGGTCATAAAGAGAAGTCAATAAAAATTATTACAATTATATAGCAGAGCCAAATAAAGGAAATGTTAAATGTTGGCATACTTCAGTTTTCATATTGATTTTGACTAGATTTCACATAATAACAAAACAAAGAAAATACCAAAAAGGTACCTGGACAATCGGTTGGTTCATACCCAAACTGTTTCATCCCTTACTCTATTTTATCTTGAAAAAGGTTAGGATTTTCATCATTCTAAAACATCATATTTGGGATATCATAATCCGGAATTTTATCACCCATTTAAGTGAAAAAAGCTGAGTCGCTAATGATGGTCCATATTTTTCATATTCATAACGGTCAGTGGAGCTGATAAAATCATCAATATTTGTAGACACAAGGTCTGAATACATAGCCAATGACAATAAATATAACTGCAGTACTAAAAGGATGTTATGGTAAAATCAAGTTTTCCTTCACCTCAAGACAGTCTTTCTTCTTATGTGTCATGGCACCACAATTCTCACAAGCCCCTTTCCTGTACTTTGTGCTGACAGGTTTCTAGAGAAAGAGGAAACAAAAATATACCATTAACAACACTGACAGACTTTATTATAGTGAAACTAACCAGAAAAATATTACAGAAAGTTGCTTACCTCCTGTACACCCCTCTTATACCACTCTCCAATGGCTGAGAACTGTGTATTGTCCTCATCCTGAGGTCTCTGGTGCTTTAGTGTAGGTCTTTTTGAAGGGTCAATGTACCATGGGACAGAGGCAATGTACTGTGGAATGTGTGGGTTGATGTCCCTAAAAACAAGAGGAGGCCATGATTAGAAATGAATTTGGGATGCAGAACAAGTAACAGTTCACACACATTTATTAAAGCTGTGGTCACAAATGCATCCTTTTCTCCAAGCAGTATGCTTCAGAAAGACACATGTGTACAAAACTACAGCAGTCATCACATAACAGACAAAAATACCCAGTTGCCATGCTAAATGCTAACACTGTACATTATTCCACTGAATACTTTCATAGGTATGCAGGCATGTTATTTCTGAGATGGTCAGTCAACTTATAGTTAGTATATTGTGGACATATTTAATAAAAAACCTACATTATTATAGTTTGTCATAATCTCTCCTAAACACAAAATAAAAGGTGCTCAATATATGCTGGCTAACAAATCCAAATATGTAGAGGTCACAAGTGAAACTAAGTGTAACACTGTGCAGGTGCATTATTAGCCAATAATTGAAAAAGACCTAGCTATGAAGTTAATGAAGCCATTAACCATCATACAGAATTGTGTTAGCTGGGTAAATTTTAATTTCCTGTGAACTGTTCTAACAACAGACTAAAGGTACACACACACACACACACACACATAATATATATATATATATATATATATATATATATATATATATATATATATATATATATACACATATATACATACATACATACACACACACTACAACTCATGGAAATCAGAAATCCAGTATTTAAGATAGCTGTATCAGTATACAAAAACATCACACAGTACCACAATGTATAATTGTACAGTATGTGATATATACCGCAACATGAATAGTCAAAATGTGTCCAGCTGAAAAAAAGGTCTCAGTTCTACTCATCTACCTACTTTCCCTCCTCGTCCACCTCTGCAGGTGCATTGCCCAGTTTCCGCTGCTCCTCCAACTCCTTCTTCTTTCTCCAGTCCTCCCTGGTCATTTTCTTGGGCTCCTCCAAGTCCACAATCCCTTCCTGACCCAACTGCTTCTCCTCTTCTTTCGACATTGCTGTAAGCACACGAGTCTCGTCAATAAAAATACTTTAATAACGAAAGCTAAGGCACATTAACATGAGTACATACAAGCACAGTAATTTACATCAGGTTCTGTGTAAACAAAGCCAACACTTACAGGCTAAACATAACAGACAAAACAACCTCGTTTGGCATTTTGGCCACAAATCTCCACTTAAATGTTTACTGCCTATTAATGTGTCATATTGTATAAATATTATTCCCCGGGTATCACAGGCACAATGTAATTAAGAAATGATGTTTTAAAAACACTGAAACACAATTTTGGTGAATGTATATGATACTTACCCAGTATAAATATAACTCAATTATATATCTTTCATCTTTAGGCTAGCATTTAGCTTTCAATTGCTAGTTCGATGCTAGTGTGTTTCAAAATAATAAATTATGATACTCTGGATTGTAAAACGTTGCCTAGTTTCTTTCGACGATAAAATACATCAATTCACATTCTGGACTGATAAACTGTAGACTTACCCGCTAACGTGATGAACGACACAAAGTACGGATAAATTTGCAAAATCTTATAAATTTCCACTAGCTAAGTTGCTTACGAACATATAAGATAAACTTCCTTCCAGCCTCTGTACATTTCCGGACAGAAACAAAATAAAAGTCACGCATAATGTACTGAACTTAAAATTGGCAATGCAGGTATTAATTGTAATGTTTAAAATGAATACAATTATATTAATAATATAATTTCTCAGGTCATACGTTCTGCTTATTATTAACACGTTAAAGTTCACAGTATAACCAGTAATTTTATGCTAGTGGTACACCGTGCCATTGAGTTGGTTTCAACACCTATATTGATAAGGTGTAATATTCAGTTTTAATAGTCACTTAATTAAAAATGAGATGTATTGGGGTAAAGTTGCATTTTTAAGTCATTTTACCAATTTAAAAATAATAATAATATTTACTTTATTGCTGTACGCTACTGGAAGTGACGTCAGTTCCTTCCAGCCCTAATCGCTACCAACTGATGTGAAACCCATTCTATGAAGCTCCCCACATACAGTTTTTGTGCTGAAGTTAAAGCCAAAGGAGGTTTGGAGCTCTGCATTTTTTCACTCAACAAAGTGTTGGTGTCCCTTATAGGACCTTTAAAACAAGAGTCTTATTCCTTGATGTTTAATCAAATAATGATTTTTTCCTGTATATATTCATATTCATACAACATAGACATTCACTGTGAATTATAGCCTACATACACACCCACAACATGTAGACATCAAGCTAGAGTTGAGTTCTGAAAGATTTGTAAAAGCTATGATTTTGTGACTGGCTGATGAGGATTCTTGATTTAAGGAAAATTTTTTGTCATTGCACCTTTTACCACTTCATTAGTATAAAATAAAGTGCAGTGTGTGCAGTCCAGCTCAGTAGAGCTTTTAAGGTCTTAGGGAAGAAGCTATTCTTTCTTTCTGTCCTTGCCTTCATGACCCTGAGCCTGCCAGAGGCATGGCAGCCAAAAAGACAATGTCCAGGGTATGTACATTCAAACCTAATGTTTTTTTGCTCCGTTTGTTACTCGGGCAGAGTAAATTTGTTCCAAGGATGGTGTCTTGATGATTCGCTGTAGATCTTTCCTCTCCTCTGAGGTGCACATGGAGAACCATACCATGCATCTATAACTCCTTAACTTTCGATGGTGCACTGGTAAATGTCTAACTATTGAACTTAAATTAATAAAATTATGAAAACCTGAATATATGCCTAAAACATCATTTTGGTTTTTTATTTCTTGATATTAGAACATCATGAGTAATCTATAACAGCTGCAGCATTTGACTACATTTATATATCACATTGCATGAACCTTAAAGATGGACTGATCAGTCGTGAAAACTCCTTTATTAACATTTTCACCTGCATTCCTACAAAAAATACATTCTGGTTAGAAAACACCATTCCACTCACATTTGCAAATTATATTTTCTAGGAATTACATTTTCATTTTTAAAAACTGTTAACCCTTTAATATTCAGATCAACCATTTGGTAGAGCATATTTGAGTCAAAAACCGCAACCCTGATAAAGATTAAGCGGGTGTGATGATGGATGGATGGATATTTGAGTCAGTATATCTTCTTAAAGAAGCGGCTAAACTTCACACAGTGTGATTGTGCCATCTCTACCAGTCAGTAGAGGTATGGTAGGCTAAAACACATCCACTAAAGGTCACTAGAAATGCAATATTTTTCTTGTCTTTATGTAAACCAAACCAGTAATGATTCGTAGCCATACCGTAATGAATAATCAGCATCAAATGCTGAAAAACTATTAGTTCTGTTGCACCACCAGACAGATGATTTTAAAAAGTGAACAAAATTAGCATCTCATTGTACAATTTTTGTATTTGTAGTTCATGTTCTCATTTTATCCTAAAGTGCCATCTCATTGTATGTTTAAGGTGCACATAAAAACTGGAATCTTACAAAAACATAGACTGTTTTTATTATTGCCCCACACCTCACCCCACCCAAAAAATAATACATTTCTTCTTTCTCGGTGAGGATGTTAAAGGGTTAAGTTAGTTATTGCTTATCTGTATACAAAATATTGAGTGGCAACTGAGGACTGATTTATATGACCTCTGTGTATCTGACTAAAATAGAATATCCAAATACTGTATGTGGAAGGTTTCAGAATAGAGATGACCAGGCCTCATGTTTCTAGCTCGGGGATTTCCTGTCCTCATGTTTATGCACTTTGCTCCACACAACAACTTACATTTAGCCACTAGCATTTTTTTTATTTTACCTTTTCATCCTGAGTTTGGACCACATCAAATACATGGATGAAGACCATCAGCTTTCAGTGCTGAAATTTCAAATCATTTTGTATCTCAATCCAAGGATTTAAGGCCAAGGTACTTGAGGGTTGGTTTTTGCTCAGAGTCTCAGTTATCAAGGCATCAGCACAAAAAAACAAAGCAATTACTGAAGCTAAGGGAGCTTCACTCTAAGCCAAGAAGACCATTGGAGACCATTTAATAGACAGAGCTATTTGTATTAGATGACTTGACCGACAGCTGACCAGGCTTATTTTTAGAGGCATTGTTAGACAACTAGCTGTGGTTTAGGATCTGAGTCAGCAGACTTGTTTAAGCATTAGGCTGCATTTTCTAAGTGCTAAACATTCCTTATCTGTAAGTTTGTGGTCCTTTTTATAGCATTATTACAATCAACACACTGGAGACAAGAAATACTCTTTTCTGATTGGCTAGTGGTGTCTGTTAATTCTGTTTAATGGGACACATGTGAAGTAGGTCCTGAATAGGAACCATTACAAAAGAAAGCAATACAATACCACAAACCGGACAGATTCAATTTTGACGACTCTTCAGGTTTTCTTTGTAGAGTACCACGTCAAAAATTAAAATATCATGAAAACGTTTATTATTGTTTATAATTTAATTGAAGAAGGTCATACTTTATATTCATTACATGTAAAGTGACATCTTTCAATGTTTTTTGTTTCATTGTTGATCAGTTTAGAATACTGAATCGGATTAGAATATTTCATTTGGAGTAAATTACTATTCAAACAATATCAACATTAAAACAAACAAAAATAACTACTTATAATGTATATAAATATGACAGTTCACTTTTATGAATTAATTTATGAACACAAATGAACTTGAAAATGCAATATTAAATTTTTTAAAAGTGACTAAATGTGTGGCAACTGGTGTATAAGTGGGCTAACAATGTAATACTAACAGGCAAGGCAGAGGCAAAGAACAGTTATTCTTCATTGTAATGAGGGGAAAAAAAGAACTGGTTTTCAAAACACAACTGTCAACAGATAACAGATCCATATTTATTCATAATGATCAAGCATTTGTTCTGAATGATTAAATTACCAAATATTCATTTTTTTATTTCTGAAATTAAGTGCATTGACCATCAAATAAATCAAGTGGCCCACTGTAGAGTGATTTAAAAGTAAAAATCTTCTCAAATCACATGCTCTAATGATTTAGCAAACATGAACCACCACTTGGCTTTTGGATATCATATTGGAAAACAAGATCTGTCTCTGCACATTTTTATGTCAACTTTGTATCATTACTTGTGCATTTTCACATGTGATCACTGATCAAATCCATAATTAGGAATGTTGTATAAATGAAATCTCCATTTCCTCTGTATTTGGATTTAGTGCATCATAGCACGCAGTAGGTTGAAAACAAGTAATTACATTTATAGTTTTGGAAGTAGTTAAATATGTTGCCTTATTTTTGTCTGTTTTAATCTATTTATGTCAGAAAAAATAATAAATATCCCAGCATTTTTGTAATGCACTAAATACTTAAATTTGGCAATTAATTCTATATCCTAACTAATCTAATCTAATTTGCATTATTTTGTCATCATGTTTTAATGAATTTTGTTGACAACCAATGAGTTCTGTAGGAATTACAGAGATTACTTTTTAAAAAGAACAGATATGTTTGTTAAAGTGTAAAAATGAAGAAAGTCTTTGTGTTCTTTCAAAGAAACATTTGACGTTAAAGACAATGATGAGTGTTTTCAGTTTATGGACAGAATAGACAGGTAGATTTGTTATTGAGTATGGTGGTACTGCACTAGCTATCAGCATCAAAATCAAACTTCTGGTATTGTGACAACCTTATTGTGTATCATACACTTCTTGAAGTGTTGTGATATGATATTTTGCCATTTTGCCCTCCTCTGATCATGTATAGGTTTGATTATATTATTGCTAGCACACACTTAGTTGAAGCAAATGATCTTTCCTGCCTGCTTTGGTCTAAAATTAGTGAGGCCCTATGACTGTGTTAGTTGTACGTGTCAGATTCCAGCTGTATGCTGTATCTGGAGTGGAACAGCACCTGCTGCTAGCTGTAACACTGTTAAGCTTGGCACAGCCAGGAAGATGCAGCCTAACTCTATTTAAAAAATCAGGTCAGGTTCATTAAGTCCTTTTTTTGTGCATGCTTGGAAGGAAGAATGCTTTGGGCCCTTTTATCATATCCATCTTCTTTTTAGTAGTCTCAGTCAATGTCTGAAATAGCCAGGCAAAGAGGTGCAGACAGAGGTTTGGGTGATGATTCTGCTACAGCTTTATGGTGTTAGTTGAGGGGGCTGGACCTGCTTCAGTGTGAAGTGGCCTGACTGGATGAAGGATCATTGCAGCACACAGGAACGCAGACCCCCCTGTTGGAGCCTCATCTTCAGCTCGAGGTACAGTACATGTCTGTCTCTTGTAAATGTTTTCTGGAGCGGTGGGTGTGCTAATCCATTCAAAATTGCCCAACACAATGTAGCAGCAAAAGGCAGGAAAATGTGGATGGTGTCTCAATTCTTGTATGTGGTTTGTTTTACTTAATTCTTTAGTAATTTTCAGTGATGGTCATAAAGTCCAGTCTACTGGCAGTAAATTCAAGAATGACAAAATGCAAACTGAACAGTTTTGCCCTCATTTATAGTGAGTTTGAATATAGTATTAGAGTGATATGAAAGTTTGAAAGATATGTCCTATATGTTAATGTATGCCTGATAATGTAACTGTGTACTTTTCACAAATATCTAAGATATGAATAAACATTAATATTGCATCATGTACATTCCTACACACTAGTGATCAATATGTTCTATATTTAATAACACTTTATTTAAATATAAAAAATGTTAAGAATGTAATATAGAATGTCACAAAAACAAATGTTAAGGATGTAATATAGATCTCAAATTATAATATCATGATGCTGCTTTTTGTTGCTTATATTTGTTTATTATCATTTCAGGTCTGATAACCTCCTCTGTCTTTTGAATGGCCAAAAGCTTAACCCAGGACAATCCAACACAGGCTAAGAAACGATACCCTGTGTGTGGAGCAAAGAAATGGAAAGCTGGGTTCTAGAGGGGGGCAACTACTCATTCCTCCGCAGTGCTCCACGCAACTTCAATCTGCGGCACGGGGACGGGTCTAATCGTGTGGAGATCTTTGACATCACTAGCATCCCCAGCCCTCGCAGTGCCATATCAGAAACAACTTGCCTTTGTGACATTTTTGGGGATGACAGCGATTCTCCTTCTCTGTCCAGTAGTCCAGCCTCAACATCATTTCTGAAAAAGGATGTGGATACGCAGTTACCAACAGAAGATATTAATGATTCATCTGGATCCTATCATACTGCACATAGTTCAGAGCAATTGAGTGATACCAGTGATACATTTGAGGACTCAAAGGATGCAGTTTCCTTTAAACATACAAAGGACTGGCTTTTAACAGAGACTAAAGAATCAAGAACTACAGTTACATCTGGTAATGGCTCACCTGTGTCACCCAAACTAGATGAAAGTGACCTGACAAAGACAGAGATCCAGCAAGACTCTCAATTGTCTCAGGACAACATCCCAGTTCATAAAATTGATGATACTGATTTCTCTGTCCAGTCTGTAGCAATATTAGTGCCTGAATTTAGAGACATTAGTGATAGAGTAACTGATTCATCACAGGAGACAATCACTTCTGACATCTTATCTGGAAGCAGGGGTAGCCCAGAAGATAGTGATAGTGCATTATCTGTGCTACCTACCCAGCAAGAAAACCAGTTTCCAGAAAGCCAAACACTCATAGTCACGTATGAACCTTTAAAAAAATCATCACTAGAAGAACATTCAGAAATGTCTGCTAAGGAAAATCATGTTGTTAGTTACCCTGAGGAGAAAGAAGCTGAGATATCCTTACCTGATAATTGCATTTCACCTACAGATGTCTCACATACCCAAGAAGCAGTAAAAAGTGACTGTTCAATTGATTCTACTAACCTATTGCCTGAAAACAGTGACTTTGCTCTTATTCAGAGTTGTCCCCCAACACCAAGTTCTTCAGTACAAGCATTAACTCCTGATATTTCTTCTTCACATGCATATGAGGATATAACCTCTGCATTTGAGATCTCACCAGAGCTGACTGTTACACCTGAACCAATCAGATTACAGTCAGCTGACAATAAAGTTGAGCTACCAGACTTGGAAGAACCTAACAATGTTTCTTCATCACCTAGCCATGATATTCAGGATAGCATACAAATACATTGTTCAGTTGTACCTCAGCATCCAACAATTTCCCCTGAAATAACATATCTAACATTCTTACCTGATCAAAGGCAATTCTCGTTCTCAGAAATGACAGAAAGACAAGCATCACCTGAGGTTAGTGAATTCTGCTCATTCTCTTGTTCTTCAGTGGCTGCTCACTCCTCAGAACAGTCTTTTGTAATGCATTCACCTCTGGGTTACACCATCAGCCCTTCACCAGAATTTGAGGCAAAAGTTTACTCACCTGAACCAGTGGCTGCTCATTCCTCTGAGCCATCAATAGTAATCCATTCACCTCTGGGATACACCATCAGCCCTTCACCAGAATTTGAGGATACAGTTAATTCAGCTGAACCACTGGCTGCTCATTCCTCTGAGCCATCAATAGTAATCCATTCACCTCTGGGATACACCATCAGCCCTTCACCGGAACTTGAGGAAATGGTTTATTCAGCTGAACCAGTGGCTGCTCATTTCTCTGAGCCATCGATAGTAATCCATTCACCTCTGGGTTATACCATCAGCCCTTCACCAGAATTTGAGGATACAGTTAATTCAGCTGAACCAGTGGCTGCTCATTTCTCTGAGCCATCAATAGTAATCCATTCACCTCTGGGATACACCATCAGCCCTTCACCAGAACTTGAGGAAACGGTTTATTCAGCTGAACCAGTGGCTGCTCATTCTTCTGAGCCATCAATAGTAATCCATTCACCTCTGGCATACACCATCAGTCCTTCACCAGAATTTGAGAGGAAGGTTTCTTCAGCCGAACCTGAAGCTTTAACACCCACATCTGAGATTCCAGACACTGATTATACAGTAACACCTACAGATTTCAGAGGTTCTGTTTCTTCACCTGATTCAAAACTGTGCTTCACACCTGAGTCACGGAGCATTACTTCTACACCAGAAAGCAGACAAAGCTTCCTTACACCTGAATCCATGCCTACAGCTTCTTCACCTGAACTGAGGTCTTCCACTTGTTCTCCTGAAATTAAAGCAGTTACATGTTGTGTCCTGTCACAAAACTCAAAGTCACCTCAGATTAATGGAATAACATACAGAATTGTTTCACCTCAAAATAAAATCCCAACACAATATTTAGAAGAAGTAAGATGTGTGGAAAGTTCTAATTCAAGTACACAGTGTACAAATGAGTGTCAAAATGTGGCCAGCTCGCCCACTTCAGAGTTTTCACCAACACCAGGAACTTCTAGACCATCATCGGCTACTTTAAGTATACCAAGAGATCCAGAAATCTTCAGATCTACCCCTGAAGTCAGAGATCAAAGATCTCCTGACAGATGTAATGATGATATAGCAGTCCCAGAATCTTGCAGCAAGCTAGAACCATCAGACAATCACCTTTTAAATAAAGTAATTGAGGAAGAAGGTCTTCCTTCACTTTCACCAAATGATGGAGGCCAATTTGAAAATACTGTCAATGATGAATCCTATAAAAGCTGTTTCCCAGCTCAGGATGAACGTAAAGACATTGCCTCAGTAGCTGTCCACCAAATTCAGAAAAGAAAAGATTCAGAATCTGAACTGTCTGGTAACAAATTATCTAGAATGCAAGTAGAAGAAATTGAAGAAAAAGCAATAGACAGCATGTCAAATTTAATTACAGATGAAAATTCCCCAAATTCCCAAAATACTTTGCACGGATCTAAGACAATGCTATCAGTGCTTGTGGCAGAAGGCAAGGTCTTTTTGGAAAGTAATAACAGCTGCACTACATCAGAAATGTTAGAGAGAGAATCACCAGGTAGTGAAAAGCCACTTGACTATGTGCCTGTGAGACCAAGAGAAAGCCCTGATGTTTTCCATAGTGAGAATGATCAAGAGTACAACAGACTGCCACCCAGGAACAAGGGGTGGAGCAGGGAGAAGGTGGTACAAGAGGAGCATGCATTAGGAAAAGGGGCAGATAATATAGCAGAGGGTAGTTACAGAGAGGAACAGGTTGAGCTGTCATTCAGTACCAAGAATAGAAAAGGGCCTGCAAGCCACAGCCCTGCTCCCTCAGGCGGAGACCCAAAGTCTGGGATTCCAGCTCGCTGTTATTTTGAGTCTCCCCTAACAACTCGGCAGCAACAGAGTCTTCTCAAAGCACAGAGCATTCAAAAAGAAAACAAGAGCGGCGCCAGGAGGGTTCAATCGGCTGTCCAGAGTAACCGCAGCGGTGCTGGCCATCTTCCTTCAGGATGTACTAGCGAGACGTCCAGTATGGGAAGTGAGTTTGACGAGGCAGACAATGAAGTGAAGTGGTTCACAGACCTAGCTTTTAGAAGCCTATCCAGCCCTCAGGGGGACTATTTGGATGTCTACAGCTCAAGTCACAGATCATCTACAAATGTTTCACAGCCATCTACTGTGGACAGTTCAGGTGCTGTTACATGGATGTCTTATGCAGATTTGCGTGGCTCATCGTTACATGAAAATGATAACTTATGCCACACTTCCTCTTTTTTGCCCCGTGGTAACCTGGATCCATCAAAGCGTTTTGAGATGGGTAGTTTCGAATGTGTGGATGTAGCAGTGGAAAGCAAGGAGGAAACCAGGAGGGGAAAGAGAACAGTGCCCAAAAGGCAGATCCAACTGAAGAGACGCAACCCTGATGAATCTAAGTCTTTTGAGAATGTAAGAAATGTTATGCATTCGCCATCAGTATCGAGGCACTCAAAAGACATTCTTCTTCGCCAGCATAGCACTCCAGCAACAGTACAGGAGTGTGAACCTGGTACTACAAGTGAAAAAAAGATGCTGCAGAAGTCTGCATCTTTTGAAGAAACTTCAACCAAGACAAAAATGGCATCCTGCATTATTAATAGCGTACTTTCAAAGAAAATGGACACTAGCAAAGAGTCTTCAAAAAGTGAAGGTTCAGGTGCACCTGAGGATTGCAGGAATCATCCTGAAGATCTCTCTGTGGGTGCGTCAGACAAAATTGAGAGGCACAGTTTATGTTCTGGCCTACTCTCTGAATGTAACCTGTCCTCTGAGGAATTTGCAGGAAAAGAGGAAAAAAGCCCTAATATTCAGAAGAGGAACTGTGGACCTAAGGTTCCCCCCAAACCATACTTCAAACCCAGTTACATGCCTGTTAACATTGGTGCAGCAGTATTTCAGGACAACAACCCAATGAGGGATCAGACCAGGCCAAGATTAATTGATCCTTTTGAAGTCAAAATACCCAAGAAGCAAATAGTCAACAACAATGAGAAGACAGAAAGTGGAAGCCTGGGGCAGAAAAACATAAGTGACTCAGCAAATGCCTTTGCTAGGAAAACAAGTGCTGCTGCCACCCGAGCTGTAAACATACAGAGCACAGAAGAGAATAGGGACATGGAAAACTTTGTGACACCAGAAACCCACAAACAACAAGAAGGTAGAAGGATGTTCTTTTCAAAAACCTCTGAAATCACTCTTAAGTCTTGTGCCATTAAGAACCAAAATAAGTCTTCCCTGAAAGTTTTTCCTGATCTAGAAATTTCCAAAGATGGAAGATGTGAATCTGAGTGGGATGAAACAAAATTCAAATTGGAGGTAAAGAATGAAGAACATGATGAGATGGATAAGCCGAAACCTGTTATGCATAAGGTTAGGGATGTTAGAAAGTTAGTAAAGAATACTTACAATCTGTCTTTCAAAGCCACCCATTCAGTAGATGATCCAGTTGTTCAAAAAACAAAAGATGTGCAGCCACCACATCCTCATACTTTGCACATTGAATGCAAAGCCATAAGCACAAAGGACAAGCAAGGTGACAATAAAACAATCAATGTGAAAGATGCAGCAGACAAATCAGACACAAAGATGGAGCCAAAGACAAGCAAAGACATGGATGTTACAGAAACAACAACCAAGACCTACTTACCAAAAGCAAAGTTGGAGTCACAGACAACAGATGTTCAAATCTGTGACTTGGATACATCTGTTGATTCTAAGAAATGCAGCCCTGTATCAAATTTGTCTGAGATCTGTGAACAGAGCACAAATCTAGAAATGCCGCCTAGACATCTAGAAATGCCGCCTAGACCTAAAAGTACAGAAAAAACAACATTAGTATTGTTGCAGGATGCCACACCTGATGTTATGCAGAAGTCAGCAAGGCCTGTCTCCCCTGATGTGAAGATTATGAGTGGCAGCCACTCTGTGTCCATGCTACTGAAAGAAAAAGGAATGCAAGCTGACATTGGGGTTTGTGATGTCTTGAATGACGGTACTAGTGTCACTCCTAAGCATATCAACAGAATAGAGGTTCCCTTGCAGACCTGTATACCACAGGATGCCTCAAATAAATCACAGAAAGATGCAAAAGAGGATACAACTCTACCTTGCAAACAGAATACATCCAAAGACAATGACCTACAGATAAGTCAAGGTTCCTTGCTGAGATTTCCAAAGCCTAAGGAAGTAATAATGAATCCCAGTGAAACACTGGCAAACAACCAGAGTCATCCAACTCTACAACTTTCAGAGGAAGATGAGATGACAACAAAAGCAACCCAAGTGAGAAACATTTCAGTATCGAGCAAGCCAGATTTGAGATCATTATCTAGCAATACAAAAAGTCAGGTAATGTCATTGAGCACATCAAAAGAGATTGAGTTACCCATACAAGTGAGGTCAATATCCAGTGATAGACCAAAACCATCTCCGCCCTCGAAACTCAGCTATAAACAGCCATTTGCAGAAATTAGGTCAATATCAAGTGATCTTCCTAAAACAGACATCACACCAGCATCATCTATTTACAAACAGCAATCAGATTTAAAGAGTGATGTTAAGAAAAATGATATGTCATCAGTGGTGGCTCACAAGGAACAATCAAGTGAGACCATATCAAATAACATCAAAAAGTTAGCAGTGTCAGCGGTTTCTAGCTACAAACGTCCTACTATCCCAATGACAACAGAGCCAAGTTCTATGCAGAAATCAACAAGTGCTTCACTGGTTACTGGTAAGCAGCAGGTATCTACCACTTCTGTGCAAAATCCCATCAACCACCAGCAACAACACATCACTGTGAGTGAAGAACAGGTGATACCTGCAAGTTCTTGTGCATCAACTCATATAGTCTTACCAGTAGCATCACAAGGCCATACTTTGAAACAGCCTGCAACATCAGCATCATCTAATAACCAGTTACACAAAGAAGACTTTCTTTTCCATGCATCAGATGATCCTCCCAGTTATGAAGAACGAGAAAGTTTTAGTCCTTTGTTACTTTCTGATTTGCCCCCAAGAAGATTAAACCGATACCATCCCACCACCAGACAGTCTCCATGCTACACATCAAGTTCCCATTCACACCTTGGGCATCCTTACCATGGCTCACAAAACTGCACACCACCAGCCCCTCCATCACCAGGGCAAGTGCTTCCCAACACAAGTGCACTACCACAGGCCCAGGTCCGTCCACATCAATGCAGACAAGAGGGCCAGCTATCAAGTTTTCCTCCAGTTTCACCAAAGACCTCAGTAACTCAGGCCCCAGCCATGATTCAACCACTGCATCATTTACATCCTGGTCCTGCACCTGTCACGCAGCCTTATGTTGATGAGCAACAACCACGTTCCTCTCAGCACATGGACAGATGTTCAGCTAATCGTCGTTCACCACAAGCTGCAAATGGAGCACCTTATCGTGAGCATAGCCGTTCACCCAATATGCCACTGGACCCCAGATCCCAGTTTTTCAACCCACAAGAGTTACAAGCTTTTGGCCATGATTATGGAAGTGATGGTCCTAGCAGTGGTAGCATGCTGTTCCCAGAGAATGCTGGTGGTCTTGGGTATGGGCAAGGCCCTCGTCGGGTGCTTCTAGATCCTGAAACTGGAAAGTACTTCTATATTGAAGTACCAGTGCAACCACTGAGAAAAATGCTGTTTGATCCAGAATTGGGGCAATATGTGGAAGTTCTCATACCTCAGCAAGCTATGTCCCATTCTAGTATGTATCCCCCAACAGCTGCTCCATATCCCTCTCTCCATGGTTCAGGCTTATATGCCCCCCAGTTCCTCCCCTATGGTGTGCCACCAAATTCTCAGTCTGCCCAGCAACCACGACATCCAGAGACCTCTGGTCCCACTTCACTCCATCAAACTACCATGGGGTATGGAAACTCAGCAAGCCAGATACCAAAATCAGAAGCAAAAAGCCATCCATCTAGTTATTTAGAGAGCATGTATTACATTCCCACTGGGATGAATGCAAGTCCAAATTCTACTCCTTCAGACTGCTACCACAAACCATCATCAAATAAGCCTGCCACTGGGGGTAGGAGAGCATGAGTTAATAACAGAGTTAACTTATGACATCTTTACCAGTCTGTATATTTACATCTTTATCAGTCTGTATTGGTAAGCAAGCTTTTTAGTAAAGTTTGAGTTAAGATTACTCCAAAATCAATGTCAGAGTTTCTTACCTTGAGCTTTTTGTTTGTTTGTTTGATAAGTTTTGTGTACACAGATTAACTTTTTCTCTACTTGTGGGCAAAAAATAGACTACAAGTCAAAAATAGAGAACTGCCAAGAGGACTGCAGAGCTAATGCAGCTTCTTTTCTTTCTAAATCAGACAAAAAGCCATCAATTCCCAAAAGTGTTTTTTTTAACCCCGATTACAATGTTTGTCAATTCTTCATTTGTATTATTATAACAGCAGCCAAATGAGTTTCAGTTGTACTTTATAAAGACATCTCTTTGCCTTATTTATGGTGTGATTTCATTTCCTTTCTGTTTGTTATATGCTTGTATATGTTCATTTTACTTTAACACAACTTTGATGTTACACCATTACTTCTGATTAGATTTGCCATCATGCACACTGAGCCCATAGCAAAAAAATTTTTTTTGTTAATTTAATAAGATTTCTATCAGCACATAATATGACAAGTATTGTACTCCAAAAATAAGGATATGTATGTTTTTCCCAGTATCACCAGGCACATCATAAACATGAAAAATAATGATTTGGGTTATTTCCTCATTTTCCATATTTTGTCATTATGCAAATTGCAGGTATGTTTTCTAATGATATAAGACTACCACATTACATTTTTTACACAGTTTTTCCCAAATAAAGGTAGCTGTCACTACTAGATGTATGTATTCATGTGTTCTCTGTTTTCTTTGTGGTTGAAACTGTGATTGCACATTATCTTCATTCAATAGGTATTAGGTGTTCATGCTATAAGTTATATGTAATAGTGGTATATAAAGTATAATAATATATAAGTAATTAAGACTTATTGATATTAGATAATCTGGTAATCTCGGGGGAAAAAATTTAAACAAGTCTCATAAAATCCTTCCAAGCATATGTGTATTGAATCAGTGCGATATTGCAATTCAAACTGATTGAAAACTCAATGTAAGTCATTTTCATGTTGAGAATCACTTGAGGTTTGCAGACTGATGTTATCCAGGGACACTCACTTTAGGCTCAGGCTGCCACCTGGTGGACAACTGATCACAAGAAAGTTCTGCCCATGTGAAACTTGAAGTGTCACTTTTGATTCTGAAGGAGTTGATACTCTGCCATCTGTTTTCCAAAAGAGAAATGGTAACATGGTGGTAGAATATAAACAATTATGGGGCACAACACCTCAAATCAATACAAAACTGGAGAAAAATCACACTGGTGGAACTGCATAGAATATTAACCAAATAAACAGCATTTATACTCACAAAACAGCAGGAATTTTAATAATGCAGGACTACGGTGGTGCTAGTTAACATGGCCATGACACAGAAAATGATTTCTGATAACCACCTTCAGCAGAGCCTGAAAAATATAAACAAATCTCAGGCCTTGTGTCACTGTGACCCAGCTAAAGAGAGGACAAATTTTAAGAACACACATTATTAAAAATTATTTTGTTATTATTAATTATTACTGATGATTAAGAATATAACTTTTTAAAATGGTTATTAGGAGGGTGGTGCCATTAAGAAGAGCTGACACCTTTTATACTGTGTGAAGCATGCTATCTCCACCTTAAAAACAAACAAGACACTTTTTTGTGCTCTGTTGACTTGATACAATAGACTGGGACTCAAAACATTCAATGTAAACTCTCTCTCTCTCTCTCTCTCTCTATCTCAGAACCAGTCAAAAGTATGGCCATAACTTCTGGACATTTAGGGGTTTTTCATTATTTAAAAATGGTCTGCATTGTAGATTAATACTAAAGTCATCCAAGAATGTTTTATATTTTACATTCTTCAAAGTCTTTTGCTTAGATGGCAGATTTCTTGGCATTTTCTCAGTTAGCTTTGTGAGGTAGTCACCTGGATTGGGTTTCACAGCTGTGCCTTGTCAAGAATTAATGACTTGAATGTCTTGCCCTCATAATGTATTTGAGACATCAGTTGTGTGTCTACTTTGAAGAATCTAAAATCTAAAACATACTTTGTGTTTTTGATATTTTTTTAAAACACTTTTAAGTTTACTACATGACTCTTTATGTGTTCGTTCATAGTCTGGATAACTTCAGTATTAACTTACAATGGAGGAAAAAAGAGTGTGTCCAAACTTTTGACTGGCACTGTATACACAGTGGTGCTTGAAAGTTTGTGAACCCTTAAGATTTTTTTTTTTATTTCTGCATAAATATGACCTAAAACATCATCAGATTTTCACACAAGCCCTAAAAGTAGATAAAGAGAACCCAGTTAAACAAATGAGACAAATATATTATACTTGTCAAATAATAGAAATATACAAATATGTCATATTGTATCATTTTCCTCAATAAATAAATGACCAAGTATAATATTTTTATCTCATTTGTTTAACTGAGTTCTCTTTATCTACTTTTAGGGCTTGTGTGAAAATCTGACGATGTTTTAGGTCATATTTATACAGAAAGAAAGAAAATGATTAAGGCTTAACAAATTTTGAAGCACTACTGTTGTGTATAGTACAGAATTTCAATGCTGCTGATTAGTCTTCTTCACATCTTCAGTTCTGTGACTTTTATTACATCCTACAGTGTCAGAAAAAAGAAAAAAGAAAAGTTTTTGTCCATCAAGGTACAAACAGTGTAAATTATCCATAAATTCCACCATGTTCCTTGAAGGTTTTCCAGGAGAAAGGAGCATATTTTCAAACTGAATTATTCTTCTGTTGCTGTCAGAAGTAAAGATTGAGTAATGTACAATAAGTCTGCATCCAGTGGTGCTTTCAAAGGATTTAACCTTAATTATCTGTAGTCTGGTACATATTCCTTATTTCAGGGATTTACTATTGTCTTATACTATATTGTCTTATTATATTGTCTAAAATACATACAAAAGGGGGAGTAATTTCAGCCAGCCAATTAAAATATCTTGCTTTAATAAACCCTGTGCCAAATTTCTTTACAATACATTTTCAAAAAGTTGAAGAAAGCATTGGATAAGTGTATTTTTGATTGCAATCCTTAACTAATGCCTGCTCCAGATACCCTACTCTACTGCCTACATTGGAGTTCAAATGGACTTTCTGGCCGTTATCATTGCACCCACTATCATCATCATTCCTGTCCCACTACTGTCACCATATCAGCTCACCTGAACTTTACATCAAGATCATATGATTATGATTCATCACACACTTAGAATTAGCAGACCAGAGGAGGATGGGTCCCCCATGTGAGTCTGGTTCCTCCCAAGGTTTCTTCCTCCAGCTTTGAGGGAGTTTTTCCTTGCCACTCTCGCCGTTGGCTTGCTCACCGGGGATTAGGGATTAATGATTTTATGTCTGTTATTGCTAACCCTGTAAAGCTGCTTTGTGACATCAGTTGTAAAAAGCGCTTTATAAATAAAATTTGATTGATTGACTATGTACGAAACAAAAAAAACTGAACATTCAGTTTCTGTCATGTTGAATGTTGACCTCTAGTGACACAAGTCTGAATTGCAGAAGATTAATGTACATAAAGTCCCTTTAGTGCTGTGCAGTCTGAAAATAGACACTAGAGCTAGAACACTACATTTTATGTTTCACACTAAATTGTAAACATGTTATATTACATTTTCTGTTTATTTTAATGGCTCTTTAAAATGTTTATTTTTTGATGCCGATGTATAAAACTGCAAATTCAGACAGAAGAATGTAGACTGTTAAGGTTAATACAATTGACAAACGAGTGGTGGTACTGCTAATAAAAGTCAGTACATTTCTAACAGTGTTTTGTTGGCCATCAGAGCAAACTGAATGACATCATGTCAGCAAAGCAGGCTTGGTCATGGTGTTGTCCACTAGTGTTGTGGAAATGTTTTTACTTATTTCCAAAAACAGATCCTGGAGCCAGTCTTCTGCCCACCCGCATGCTGCAGGCACACCCTGAACTGACTGCATTTGATTTCCTGGCTCATTTGATCACATTGCAGGGGAGAGGCGGTTGGAAACTCCTACAGTATCCCTCTGTGTTATTGAACAGATAGCAATGTCTGTGGGGGTGTTAGGGACACCCCCGTGTGGGCCTACTGAATTAAAATACAAAGCAATGATTAAGGTTCACCTATGACATCATTTGGCATGGGGACTCAAAGCAAGAAAGTGGAAACAAATATCACACTGCCCATTTTCACAAGCATGATTTCATTTGAGCAACCAATTCAAGCAGCCATACTGTACTGGCAGAACTGCCACAAATGTAGTTTATTTGCACTTGTGATGTCACAGAGTATTGTATGCACACACTACTTAGCCAACACACAGGCACAAACTTTACCCCAGTTGTACAACAGAGGAAATCAGCTCTGTCCTGAGCTGTGCTTTATGTGAAGGACCATATAAGGTATTGTTCCGCAAGAGTCTGTAGCTGGCAGAAACATGAATGAACATGCTCGAGTTCAGCCTACCTGTGCGTCAGGTACACCTGGTACACAGGGAGGATTAGGAAACATATGAATGCAGCCCTTCCGGATGTGTTGAGTCACAGGGCAACCATCAGGCCAAACAAACTGTGAGCCTAGTATGTGCATGTTGCTCAGAAAGGGGAGTTTATTCAGACAGTGTAACCAGCAGGTGGCACAGTTACAGCTATCACAACTGGTGTGGTATTGTTATATTATTGTACAAAAGTGTAAGCATAGAAATCAGACAGTAGTATAAATTGCTAAACGTTTATTTAACCCTTGCATTGTCTTAAAATGGTCATAAGTCACCCAGCCAGTAGAGAAACCCCCCTAAATGATCTGTTATTAACTTAAACATGGCTTTTCAAAACTACTTTCTGCCCATTTCTACTACTTTTTACACATATGCAGTACATCCATCCATCCATTATCTCAACTGCTTAATTCATTTCAGGGTCATGATGAGTCCCCATACCCCTTCATTGGGTGTTGGACAGGATGTTACACTATTTTAGCCATGGCAGGGCACCAATTCATCACTAGACACACAAACATTACTACTACTACTACTACTACTAATAATAATAATAATAATAGGTTTGTAATAAATGACAGGTTGTTTCCTTATATAGCATAGATTTGGTTTAAAATTGAATGAAGCTGCTTATTTTTACATGCATACACATTACACAGCACCTTTCTATACACCCAAGGAGGCTTTACAATCAACACACTTCATATACACACACTCTGGCGAGAAGCGGCAGCCAGACATGCACAGCGTACTCTCAACCAGAAGTGACCGTCCACCTGGAGGACTGCATCGAGCACTAGGGGGAAAACCCAGGACAGAGTGCCAACCATATATACATTCATACACAGACATACACACCAGGGTAATTTTAGAGTAGCCAATTCACCTGATCTCCATGTTTTTGGACTGTGGGAGGAACCGGACTTCCTGGGGGAAACCCACACGAGCACGGGGACAACATGGAAACTCCGCTCAGATGTGGATTCAAACCCGAGATCTCAGCGCTGAGAGGTGAACGTGCTAACCACTAAGCCACCGTGCCGCCCCTATTTATGGGTTTAGTTAAGGCATGTCATTTTTGACCCTTAGGACGAGGGGAGAGTACAGAATGTTAAGACTAAACAAGGGTTCAACAAATCAAAACATGCATTGTGTTTTAGTAGTTTATACTAGTTCTGTAGTTATTTTTCATTGAAATGTATGCAGCCAAAGCTTTTTAGCTAAATGATTCACACAGGATGATGCAGACCTCTTGTTAAGTAGATCTTTAACAGTTTCAGTCTCAGTGGATGACTATGAGGTTCTGCATGACTCCAGACGGTAGTCTGATGGACCAAAAGTCATTGATTTACATTCAGTAGACTGGAAACTGTTACTAGTCCAGCTTTCAGTTTGCGTCTTAATTTCCTTTCCTGAAATGCATACAGTACATTTCTGCATGTGGCAGTGGGTGATGTAATGGCCTGAACACTTCTCGCAGTCTGCTGTACCGGGACTTCTTTGGGATGGACTCTTGAGCAGGGTCATAGACTAATGAGGAATGGAAAGAATGTTGACAGACTGAAACCTTGCCAGTAGGAGAGCCTGTATGCAGCATGGAGGGAGAATCACCCCACTGTTATCACCCTATTTGGGACAAAGGTAAAGAAGAACAGTTACTGTTGTAGTGGTTGAGGTGATACAGAGGTGATGATGCAGAAGATATAACAGATAACATGACAACCAATTGGCTTAAAACTGTCTTGTGATGAGGAGAAGAGTATAACTAGTTGGCCATGAACTGGTCTCTGTTTTTAGTTTTAGTTTAAGTTTTGAAAAGTGAGCGTTCATGTCAGGCTGGGGATTCCCCTTTCTGCTGAAAGGTCAAGCCACTCGGATACTCCTCTCCTTCTACCATTTATGCCATTTGATATTTAATACAACCCTGAGTTGAGCAGACACACCACGTCTGGACAAAGACATCACTGTCTCTGGAAACACTGTCTCATTTTTCGTCTTCTGGCTTTCTCCTTGACATTCTGATAGAAAGCCAGCATAGAATAGACAGGAGGAGGTTCAGGCACATGTTAATGTTTATGTTAACATTTTAATGGTGCTTATCCACCTTGACTAGGCTTTACCAGTGTACCAGAAACTAGCTTTAGTTCAAATCCTTCAGTTTGCAATGATTGTACCCATTCATTTTATTACTGAAATGTGAATTAAAGAAAATGTATTCCTAAATTAGTTTATTTTTTATAGGAGCAGAGCAAAGCAACTAATCAACCAAACAACCAACTAACCAGTCAACTATGCAACCAACTACCCAATCAACAAACCAAGCAACTAACCAAGTAAGCTTCCAACCAACCAACATACTAACCAAGCAAGCAAACAAGCAACCAACAAAGCAAGCTTCCAACCAACTATCCAACACACTAACCAAGCAAACAAACAAGCAATCAACCAACTAACAAAGCAAACTTCCAACCAAACAACTAATACACTAACCAAGGAAGCAAATACACAACCTAGCAACTAACCAAGCAAGCTTCCAACCAAACAACTAAAACACTAACCAAGGAAGCAAACACACAACCAAGCAACTAACCAAGCAAGCCTCCCACCACTCAAACTAAACACGAACCAAGCAAGCAAACACACAACCTAGCAACTAACCAAGCAAGCTTCCAACCAAACAACTAATACACTAACCAAGGAAGCAAACAAGCAACCAAGCAACTAACCAAGCAAGCCTCCCACCAGCCAAACAATACACTAACCAAGCAAGCAAACACACAACCTAGCAACTAACCAAGCAAGCTTCCAACCAAACAACTAATACACTAACCAAGGAAGCAAACAAGCAACCAAGCAACTAACCAAGCAAGCCTCCCACCAGCCAAACAATACACTAACCAAGCAAGCAAACACACAACCAAGCAACTAACCAAGCAAGTTTCCAACCAATACACTAACTAAACAAGCAAACAAGCAACCATCCAGCCAATCAAACTTTATTTTAATTTGTGTTACACTGAGGGAGGCCTTCATCTGCAGTGTAGCGGAGTTAAACAATTACAAAAAAGTGATTGAATGGAAATCAGAATCGCTGATACTGAAAGAAATGAAGAACTGAGATGCAAGTACTTGTATATATCAAGCTAGTATCACCTACTCAAAATCCAGTCAAATTCAACTGGCCACTCCCATTCATTCCAGCATTTACTGTCAGTAAAATATAATTAGTTGTTTCAGTTTACATGTTTCAATTTCAACTTAAGTTATTCTTAGGACCCAGTGTTTACTGCAAAATTCTGATCAGTAGGGGAGGTGATAACTCTGGAAAGTATGAGACACACTTCTGTTTGGTATCTGTTTTCACCTCCTGAAACAATAAACTGCTTTAAGTACATGCCTCCTTCTTCGCTTTGATGTATCGCTCATCACTGTTGAAAGTATAACATGAATGCGTGGTATCTAAATGACCACCATAGTAAAAGAATGCTGGGAAGGGCTTGAAATTCTGTGCTGCAATAACACACAGCGTACTACACAAAGGTATGTGCATATCTCACTGACATTTTAATCTTCATTTCAAAGACCATATCAGATGTTGACTTTTATAAAAGACTAGCTTAAGTTGTAATGCCATACTTTATCACACACTGTGTAGGCGTCCATATACTTTTGTCCATATAGTGCAGCTAAGCCAGTAAAAGATGACCCGACTTACAAATGACACATCTTTCATTTTTAGGCATAAATGGCTTTTAAGTTTCCAGCTTTTACTGTTTCAAAATAATAAAAAAAGGAAAAGGACCCAAAGCAAATGTTTGGACACCCTCCATGGTCAGGACTAGAAATACACTTAGTATCACATCCTATCACAGCTTTGGGCAACTTTCCACACATGTTTCTTTTCAGAAAGCTTCCATAACTGAAAGAAACTTATGTCTTCTTGTATGTACCTTTTGAGGTGTACAGTAGGTTCTCAATTTTATGTAAGTCAGGGTACAGAGGGGACCATAGAAAAACCTTCAGCTTGCACCTCTTGCAGTAGTCTGATGTGAATTTTGAAGTGTATTTAAGATTACTGTCGTTTTGTAGAAGCCATTCTCTTTTTATCTTCAGCCTTTTAGTAGACTGTGATATTGGCTTCCAGAATTTTCTGGTATTTAATTGAATTCAATCTTTCTTCTATCACTGAAATGTGTTTCCTTCAGGAAAATTGACTTTTCTAGCTAATGTCTCAGACTTTGGTAAATGTTATCTAAGAGTTCAAAGCTCCTGGGATGCCCGAATCTTTGTATGGTGTTCCTTTCCTAATCTCACTCTCAAAACAAAAATAAAAACTTAATCTTGCTTGAAATATTTATGTCTACCTGCCAACTCAGAGTGTGGTCTTTCAGGGGAATGTGAGCAGCAAAATCCCTGAAAAAGCTGAAATTCGAAAGTGAAGGTAAAAGTAGTGCTTCTCATATGTGCCTGAGGGGAGCATTCCCAACATTCCTGGATGTTTTGTGTGTTTCTCTTCTTTTGCTTTTATTTCTTCTCCCACAGCTCATTTTCATGTTTGTATGAATTTCCTATCATTCCAACCATGATCAAGGTTTATATTTTAGTATAGTGGTTTATTTGGTAATGTTGTAATAAAACATTTAAAAAAGATTTTTTCTAGTCATTTTGATGATTTGATTAAATCTAAAAAGGCTGTTGCATCCAGATGCTCAGTCTTTTATGGTAGAAGTTGTGAGTTTTGACAGTGAGTTTGGACCCCTTTTTAGCCCAGTTTTTGTCTCAAAACAGCTGGGAAAAACCAGTTCTTGCTGATGTAAAAAAATTGAGCCATAGTGTACATGTGCATACACATACAACCAAGAAAACATTTTGACAGTATGGAAAATGCAAAAGTCCATAAGCCAGGATCTGGCATGAAATGGAATTGTCTATATATATCTATATAAATTGTCTATAAAATATCTTTTCCAATGACAATCATGCATTTTTCAACAAGACAATGCAAAACCACATGCTGCACACATTACAAATGCAGATGAAGAGGGTACGAGTACTGGACTGACCTGTCTGCAGTTCTGACCTGTCCCTGTAGAGATTTTGAAACATAAATATGAAAAATCAGAACCCCATAGTGTTGCACATCTTAAGAAATGAAGAATGGAACAAATTAACATCTGAAACACTTCATCACTTCAATTTATCCCACTTTTGTTGAAGACCAGGGAAGCCATTCTACTACATTTTGGAGAATTGCTATGAGTATTTGATTGCATTCAATCAATCATTCAATCACATTCAACAAGTGTGTTAGTGAGGTCAGGATGTTAGATGATCACCACCCCACCTCATCCCCAATTCTTCAACATTGACACCCCGACATTCATCCCCAACTTCCCCAATTCACTCAATATCCAATTACATTGACAGCAAAAATGATACATTCAACAACAGAAAGGGAGTGAAAAGACCAGAAAGTCTCACTGTGATTGCATCCCAATTTGTACCCCAAAACATCTTACCCACTATGTACAATGTACAACCCTGAACAAGGTGAGCGCCGTACATGGCTGCCCTCCCGGCAAATGCTGGGGCCTTCATTTCGTTGTACTTGTACAATGACAATAAATTGATTCTGGTTCTTATTCTGAAGACTCTGGTTGGACTGAAGAAATGAAGGAACCAGGAACCACCATGAAGTGCAGTACAAATGGGTGTCCTGGGTGATGCAATACTGAGATTTGTAGCGATAAGACGATAAATGGCAGACAGCAGCAAGCAATGTTACACTGAAAGCTACAGGATGACATCAACCATTTGAAGTGCTGAAAAGTTCAAATACACAGTGTTCTCTCCCCCCCCCCTTGCTCTTTTTCTCTTTACCTTACTTCCTCAATTGTATATTTTGCATGCCCTCACACACACACTCCCTCACATCCTCACATACACTTACTCATTCATACATTCAGTTCAGACTGACTCATTCAAACAGGAAGTAAATGGGTACAAAAGAGTATAGATATTCAATTCAGGAGTCATATAACCTTTTAAACTATAGGCTCATTATTCAGGTATTAATCAGAAGAGCCAGTTATTTCTAAAGGATAGAGAGAGGTGAGAAATGATCATGTAACCTGTTCATATGGTGATAAACCCACAAAACTGTTATGAGTACAAAAGCAAGAAGGATGTAGAATATTGGACATTAAGCCTACATTGTCTACTTTATCAGCTCCACTGAACATATAGCTGCACTTTGTAGTTCTACAATTACAGACTGTAGTCCATCTGTTTCTCTGTATACTCTGTTAGCCTCCTTTCACTTGTTCTTCAAAGATCAGGACCTCCACAGGACCACCAAGCAGGTATTATTTGGGTGGTGGACAGAGGAGGAGCCTGACATGTCATTTTGCAGGGGCTTAGCCCAGAAGTGGCCCACCGGAACTTTTTTTTTTTTTTTTTTTTTTTTTTTT
>BRDA01010777.1:0-11896 GCA_036984385.1 Crenuchus spilurus
AACGTTCTTTGGTAGAACGACTTGTGTGTTTAGGGTCGTTGTTTTGCTGCATGACCCACCTTCTCTTGAGACTCAGTTGATGGACAGATGTCCTGGCATTTTCTTTAGAATTCTCTGATATAATTCACAATTCATTGTTCCATCAATGATGACAAGCCGTCCTGACCCAGATGCAGCAAAACAGGCCCAAATCTGATACTACCACCACCATGTTTCACAGATGAGATAAGGTTCTTATGCTGAATGCAGTGTTTTCCTTTCTCTAAACATAACACTTTTCATTTAAACTAAAAAGTTATGTTTTGGTCTCATCTGTCCACAAAACATTCTTCCAATAGTCTTCTGGCTTGTCAACGTGATCTTTAGCAAACTGCAGACGAGCAGCAATGTTCTTTTTGGAGAGCAGTGACTTTCTCCTTACAACCCTGCCGTGCACACCATTGTTGTTCAGTGTTCTCCTGATGGTGGACTCATGAACATTAACATTAGCCAATGTGAGAGAGGCCTTCAGTTGTTTAGAAGTTACCCTGGGGTCCTTTGTGACCTCGCTGTCTATTACACGCCTTGCTCTTGGAGTGATCTTTGTTGGTCGACCACTTCTGGGGAGGGTAACAATGGTTTTGAATTTCCTCCATTTGGTGGAGTCCAAACTCTTTAGAGATGGTTTTTGGAAGTATCATGTGTTTATGTGCTGCATATATATGTATATCAACTAGTTAGTAGATACGGCAACAATATCAGAATGTAAAAGATGTCAGTATATTTTGCATTGTACATGTGTTCATGTAAGCACTTGAGTAGCACAACATGTTTATGAAACTACTGTTTTCTTTAGATGAACACTAAGCCTAAGAGCCACAAAACCATGGGAGATGGAGAGTGGATGACAAGCCTGAGAACTTCCCAGCTCTGGAGCTTGGCCTTCTGGAGGCAATACGCCAGCCCCAACCAGTGGAAGTGGTTCGATTTCTATCAGAAGGTGAATTATAGCAAAATTAGTACTTATTAATTATAGCAGTTATTAGCATGCAAGTCACCTGATGAGAAATGTGTGATATAATGGTACAGATCATGTCAGTCATGGAATGTACACTGACTAACACAATCCCAGGTAAATAAGGATTATGATCTTTTCAGTTTGAGAATTTCCCCATGCAGACCAGTGGACAGACCATCCTCTTTGGAGGATCCTTGTCCTGTAATTGTGGATTCAGGTGATCTTTTTTTGTTTTAAAAGCATCTCTTTATGGTAATCTTGTTACAATGTTATTCTCTTGCTGTTGCATGACAATAGCCTGCCACTCAGTCTGCAACCCTACAGTCACATGTGAATATTTTCTTAGTATTTAATGATTTGTGGGAATCATTTTTGCATTTGTTTCACCATAAAATCAACAAATAATTATTTTTCAGTCCAGTAAATCATGCTTTGGTGGGTCACAGTCTGCCTCACTGAAGCAAAATTTAGTGGCTAGAAGGCCCACTCCTTCCTCTGTGAAGACCCCCAGCCCTATGAGGACACCCTCTACCCCCACTTTGAGGTCCCCAGCCTATTCTATCTTCTGTAAGGATCTTTTGCCCTGCTGTGAGTAGACACTGCAGTATCTTCTGTGAGTACAGCAACATATCTTCACTTGCTCTGGTGTAAGTCATATATTTAGCATACATTTTATTAATGGAGTACACTAATTCTTATTTGTTGTTTTCTCCCAGTCAGGATGAGCCTGGAGGAATCCTGCTAGCTACTGCTGGGACCACAGCTTCAGTCTGGTTGCCAGGTCAGATGAGCAAGACTGTTCCTGTGCATGACCAGAAGTGTATTGCCAGTACCCTCTTTAACTCTGGCAAAGTATAACTGTATTTAAAAGTATGACAACACTGAATTGTGTAGAGTTTCTGTGGTCACACGATTCTCATAGGCTCTCCAAGTCTCTGTGGCGCAATCGGTTAGCGCGTTCGGCTGTTAACCGAAAGGTTGGTGGTTCAAGCCCACCCAGGGACGACAGCTTTTTAACTCTCGATTTCAAATCATTTGTTATCTCTAGTCTGTCCATACAAGAACTTATATAATCTGCACACATAACTGTCACACCAAAGATGACAATAAATAGAAATCAAGTTATATTTTTTATCTGCAATTACATGGTTTGACCAGTAGATGTAGATGTTGTATGAAAAACATCAAAACTGCTGCAGTGGAGTTTCACACCTGTAGTTAATTAAATGATTGATATTATATCTCTACTGCAATTATATTACTAATTCAGACTCCTGGCACATTTATTTTTACATGTATAAACCCAGTTGCTGCATTAATATTTGTTATGGGAGATATGAAGTGAGTAAATATTGGCCTGATAAATTAAAAAAATACATTACAAAGAGAGCCTGTAAGTCTGAGCAGGCAAAATAGGCAACAAAAACTAATAAATGTAACTTAATTTAATGACGTGGATGCTAACACGGCATCTATTCGCAACACATACATGTTATTTTTCTGTCAATAAAGCTTAAATAAATCAGTGTCCATACGAACATGTATTTAATTATCTGTGGCTGTGTTTACTCTCCAGTCCGGCAGGTGGCAACAAACACGTCTTAAGCAGCTGAGCAAAGAACACTGGAACGGAAGCAGCCGTCGCTCTTTTCCGCCGAGGCCAGCATCGACAGGGTGAGTGAGTGTGTTAAGTCTTTAAAGTAGTGAAATATTTCCTGTTTAGAGGTTATTTTGCGTAGTTGTTCGCCAGTAGATATGAAGTTAAATGTTTTAGGAGTCATTATCGGTGGTTAGTGTCCTGTTGTAGTGGGGGTTAATAAGGGTTTTATGCGTTTTTATACGAGCTGAAGTGCAGTGGCGGCGCTGTCCCCCCAGCCATGTGTTAGCAGCGTGCTAACGAGAATCTCTGTCTCAGACCTTAACGCCAGGACAGTCACAATAACATACTGTTACTGATGCCTGAAAGAAGTTTAAGCTTAATAAGCAGCTCTTATGGAGCTGGCTTAGAATATATATTGTAGTGTTCGTGTTCTATACAAATTACATTGTCTGGTTTGTACATACAATATAATCCGTGCTCTAGTAGCTACTGGTGTGTCTTTCAATATGTTACACTAAAACAATACATAGTTTTTCTAGTGTTGGGTAACTTTTTACTTGACTATATCAAGTTTGAGACAAGCTCGAAAGATGAATGAAAACTTAAAAGTAAAAGTTTACTTAAAGTTGAACGCATTACAGATACGTGAAAGTCTGCAAAATTATATACATCTACAGGGCAGCATATTCGCAACCCATAGAGTTAAAGCATGGTGGGTTGAGCTCAAACTTATGTTTACACATATGTAAATTAGAAAATTGTCTATCAATTGGACTACATTGGGTGTATTTAACGTGTTTAGCTCTGCTGTTTCCAGTATGTCTGGTTTCATGGCCAGAGCACAGCAAACACCTCCTGATTACCACCTCAGTAGAGCCTGAATGTATGAACATCTCCAAATCCTGGTCACTGTGACCGCTAAAGAGTTAATGTTAAAAATCGCACACCCCTCTAAATAGTAAGGCAAGTTAGAAAAAGAACACAATTTTGTAAAATATATTAAGTGTAAGGGGGTGTTTGTCTCCAGTCACCGCCTTCACTTAAGGTCTTATTCTGAGAGAATTGTTTAATACAGTGTAAGAGGCTGTTTTGAAAACACTGAAATTGGGATTAAAATTATGCTGCATGTACTAGTGTATCTCCAAAAATGGTGTCCATTGTGTAATTCAGAAAGGTAAACCGTTATGCATTTAAAATGACATTTGAAGCTTTTTATAAAATGTTGGTTTGAATAGCAATTTTACTAAAACTTTAAATCTCAAATTAGAATGTGACCCTGCCAGGGAAAACCAGGTCAGTCATTTTTTTCCCCAAAACAACTTTTTTGTGAATTTAAGTTTTGTTTTTGATCAAAATATGTACTCTGATAGATTTCTGAGACTATCTTTCATTTACAGCAATAATACAGAGTGGCTAAGTTTTGTCACTAATGTGAGTGACATGATATCTCCAAGTTGCCCAGTGACTTTGGCCTGGTTTTCCCTGGCGGGGTCACACACATTTAATTCTAATGAGCTGTAAGCCATAGTGATTAAAAAGGTTTGAAATCATTTTACATATGATTATGAATACAAAATTAGTAACTACAAAGTTTCATTTTTTTGACTGTTACACTGGTAAATCTCATCTGAAAATAATCAGCTTGACTTTTTGCATAATAAGTATTAATAAAATAAGGCTACCTAACAGCAGCAGTTAGTAAATGAGGAGCATGAATTTCCCCACTGTCATGGCTGCATTCAGGATATTCAGTATCACTTAAGGGCTTCATGGGAATAATGTGAATGAAAAAGCTGTGTAAGTTTTCCCGACTGTTTAATGGACTCTTATGGGTTAAATGTTTTAGCAGTTACATTCTAGTGCCCTGGTCATTGCTGCACCATTAGAATAACACACCACAGAAAATTGGAATTGGATGAATAGGAATACTTAAGCTTTGTCTCTTGAACATAAATATGGGCATGTGCTCATACCTGTCTTTAAGTGTTTCTGTAATGCGCTGTGATTTGGAATATTTTTAAGTAGCTAATATTCATCTAGTGATCATGAGTATTACATAACTTTTATAGAATGTAAGCTGTAATATTGGAATTGGTAGTAATGCTTGTGTTTTAATGTTCAGCAAAATGCAGATCTTTGTTAAGACGTTGACTGGAAAAACCATCACCCTCGAGGTGGAACCCAGTGACACCATCGAGAATGTGAAAGCCAAAATTCAGGATAAGGAAGGCAAGTGTACAACTGTAACAAGTTGCAATTAAAACATTTCCATATTAGTCAAGGCTTGAGTTAACTCTTCATTTCTGCCCTCAGGCATCCCCCCTGACCAACAGCGTCTGATTTTTGCTGGCAAACAACTGGAGGATGGCCGCACGCTCTCGGATTATAATATTCAGAAAGGTGGGTGTGTTGCTTGTAGAGCCAATGTATAGATCTTATTAGAAAGTGTTTTAGAAAGGCAGTGTAGTCTTGGTTAAAGTGATTTTCTGTTTGATGTACTGTTAGATGATGTCTGGAATGTGGAATGCATCTTAGTGCTGGTCTTTCTCTGAACTGGCTCAAAATGTTTGAATTGTCAGTGGTCTTAGTAAGATTCTGTTCACATCATGGTGATGGGTCAAAGAAGCTGTTGTCATTGAAAGTTTATATCTAATTTTTTTTTCATGCTCACTCTAGAGTCCACTCTCCACCTGGTGCTGCGTTTGAGAGGAGGTATCATCGAACCTTCCCTCAGGCAGCTGGCTCAGAAATACAATTGTGAGAAGATGATCTGCCGCAAGTAAGCATCTTTAAACTGAATACATTCTCTGTTGAGAAATGTAGTCAAGTTCTCCCAATATAATCCCAGTTTGAATAAGGCAGGAAAGCCAGACACTAGATAAGGTATTGGTATGTTATTACGTTGTTTATTAGCCATATTCCTACTTGGGGTTTGTTTGGCTTTTTGCCGTTTGTGTAAATCTACAGCTAACTAATTTTCTAATCTTCAGGTGTTATGCACGTCTTCACCCTCGTGCTGTCAACTGCCGTAAGAAGAAGTGTGGACACACCAACAACCTGCGCCCCAAGAAGAAGCTGAAGTAAAATGTATCACTAATGCTCTTCACGAATTTGTCTATTCACGGGGATCATTTATTGACAATAAAATGTTAAAAGAAATGTAATGAGAATTTTTTTCATTTGCTGAATTGTAATTACTTCATAAGCAGAAAAATTCACACATCACAATGATCATTTTTTAATTTTATTAATGGAAACTGCACAAGTTCAGCTTAGAAACTGATACCTTAGTTAACTGATCATATTCAAGGCCATAGCAGAATGACTGCCTAGTTTAAAACTGAATATAATGTATTTTCCAGGTGCTCCGTAAATTAGAGCAGTTTGTAGGAGAAACAAAATACCACTTGGCTATGAATCACAGGCCACCGCATGAAAAATGACTGCAGTTGCATCTGTACCAAAATAAGGCCTTTTATGTCTGAATGGGATGTCTATAAACATTGATAGCACAAAAATTCCTGATATGATGGACAACTGTAGCAGTGCCCCTTTAAGAGGATAGTTATGTGCTCTTAACAGAGTTTCTAAAATCAAACATGCTTCCACTGGTATGTGTAATAAATAAAACTAGGTGCTGGAGAGGCAGGTGATTTAGTTGCAGGTCAGCTTAATTTATTACCTGCATTTTGCGTTTCAATGTTCATTTCCTCTTCAGAGTTGACCTAGTATGAGGTGGCTGAAGGCGGCCCTTTAACAATGATACAGAACATATTCCACATTGTAAAGCCATTTTATCATCGTACAATTCACATCTACAAACACATGAAGCACAATAGGTTTTCGGAAAAGTACGACCGATACGCAACCATGCTCATAAAACGTCTATGGCATCACCAAACTTCACAATGCATAGAAAGCCCTATTTAGCTGCGGAAGCAAGTCACTGGAATACAATACTAGACCCATCCAAGCCAGAAGCTTGCATTCCTGAAAGGCAAAAATCCTTAACTTATCAATTCTTTAGTAATAATCTTAACTTACAGGAATCTATCAGAATAAATTTATGTATTTCTACCCGTTAAGTTTCTACAAATGCAATTTGTAATTTTTACAACCCTGTAGAACCACTAATGTAACAATTTACCAGTAATGTAACTTTTGGCAAATACAGTAAAAACATTTGCTCACCTACATAATTTATAATGTAATATTTCTGGATTATATAAAACTGTTCTAGCTGGTCATAGACAATAGATGTTGGATAATATAATGCATTAGGTTACATCAGGGAATACACTGCATTGCATTAAGCAAGTAATTACATTATTGAGTGACATTACATTTTGGGGCATTGGAGACATCACTGGGAAATTTGCATTATCGGGTTCTACAGTCCCACCTGTATGTGCTCATCACTGCCCTTTAAATACAGAACACACTGTTCCACCAAGTAAATTGAATCAAGCTGAGCAGTGCTGCTCTCAGTAGAGCAGTGTCCATTCTGCTGTTCTTTGGTATACACAGCTCCAGCACTGTCTGCTGAGCAAAGAAACTGCATCCACATGATGCATTCACTCAGGCTTCAAAAATTCATGATTTGAGTTCATTTAAACTTAAGATTCAGTATACCTATCTTGTGCTCAACCATAAACAACTGTTATCACACCTCAGTTAGTCTGTGCCATTTATATATAAAAAAGACGTCTGAAATTCACCCAATATTATGGTACCATCATCTTTACTGTGTAAATATGCACTCTGTATAACTTAACATGTAACTTCCAGTCTGACTCTTTAAATACCACTATGTTCATGCTCCATCCACTGTATCAAAAATAGTGCTTTTCCCCAAAAATTGTGATCAACTTAATACTGACAAACTGATTTATTGCTAATCTGATAACGGAAAATGACTGAGTGCAGATTTAAAAATGGAGAGAACACTGCAAATAAATTTAGAAACAAGTCTAGTAACTAGCACATCTTAGCCTTTTGTATTCTCTATTTGAAAAGCGTAGCTACACTACGTACTGAATTGGAGCGCCTCCTGACCAGTGGCCATTTTATTTTCTGGAGCCGTTGTGTTCATTGAGCTGACGCTGAGCTCGGGACGGTCACTTTCTTATTCTGTACGCCAGTCAGAATCCCGCTCACGCTCTATTTCTCCAGCAGTTTGACCAGGCTCTGTCGAAGGTCATTAAGGTCATAGATTTTGACGTCAAGGATCTGGATGACTCTCTGGACCTCACTGTCCATGCGGTCTCGATCCTCCAACGTGGAGGCCAGGCTCTGCTCAGCGCTCTGAACCCTCCGCTCCAGGTCTACATTACGCATCTCTAGCGACTGGAGAGAATCACAATATTACAGACTCAACTGTAGTACTTTTTAATCACAGTATTAGCTCCTGTAATCATTACATGTACAGTGGTAACCCTACTTATGAGCATTCCAGGTAATGAGTCGAGATCTCTGAATATTTTTGTTCCAGGTAACGACTAAAATTCCAGCTAACGAGTAGTGTAAATTTCTTCAAGTATGCCAAACCGCTAGGGGCGCTGCGGTCGTAGCATCTCCTAGATGTTACCGTAGAAGAAGAGGTCAGTCAATACTTTTGACCGCTGTTCAGTGCTAGTGAAAGCGACGCTAAGGTTGCAAAAGGTAGTCTCGTCATCGTCACGTTTATGTTTTTAAAAACCCATATAAACACATTATTTAGCATATTAAAGTTTACTGTATATTGGCCGGCTGACACGGATTAATCAGTTTTACATGTATTCTTATGGGGAAAATACATCCAGCTAACAAGCTCGGCTCCTGCACGGATTAAACTCATAGGTAGGGTTACCACTGTAAATTAAACTAACTAGCTTGGCAAAGCGTAAGTGTCTTGGTAGTTTTTCTAAGTAGCTACAGTACCTAAATAAGCTAACAAGCAAACATAAGGAGAATTTCACTACCTTCTTAATTACAACTGAGGCCTGATCAAACCAAACATGGATTTAAGTGAAACAAAAATTTTAAAGCAAATGCAAAATATTAAAGCTTAATCTTACTACACTCATTTCAACATTCTATTTTTGATTTTAATTTGTTTTAGGTAGATGTAAACAGGCTGTTTGTCTACCTGTAGTCTGTGAATAGCTTCTTCTCTCTCCTGCTCCATCTCATGGAAATCTGACTTCTTTGCTTGAAGAATGTGTATTTCCTGAAACACAAATGGGGGTCTAAGATTTACTCATAACCAAATTTTGTAAAATGTCAATTAATTGACCTTATGTTGATAACGAAGAAATGATGATCAACTGTTAACCCTGTCAAGCCTGAACCATCTGGCATGTTTATTTGACCTTCTGATAAACAGAAATTTTATGTGAACCCTTTGGGATAACTTGGATTTCTGCATAAATTGGTCATAAAATGTGTTCGGATCTTCATTCAAGTCACAACAATAAACAGTCTGCTTAAACTAATAACACACAAAAATGATGTTTTCATGTTTGTATTGAACACAACATGTAAACATTCACAGTGTAGGGAGGAAAAAGTCTGAACCTTAAGATTTAATAACTGGTTGACCCTCATTTGGCAGCAACAACCTCAACCTAACGTTTCCTGTAAGTTACAGATCAGACCTGCACAACAGTCAGGAGGGATTTTGGACCATTCCTCTTCTCAAAACTGTTTTAGTTCAGCAATATTCTTGGGATGTCTGGTGTGAATCTCTTTTGAGGTCATGTCACAGCATCAGGTTGAGTTCAGGAGTTTGACTGGACCACTCCATAAGGTGTATTTTCTTCTGTTGAAGCCATTCTGTTGTTGATTTACTTCTGTTTTGAGTCACCCTGTTGCATCACCCATCCTCTGTAGAGCTTCAGTTGGACAGATGGTCTTAAGTTTTCCTGCAAAATGTTTTGATAAACTTGGGAATTATTTTTTATGATGATGACAGCAATCCGTCCAGGCCCTGAGGCAGCAAAGGAGCCCCAAACCATGATGTTCCCTCCACCATATTTCACAGTTGCGATGAGGTTGAGATTCATTGAAGATTCTGCGCTGTGCTCTTGCAGTCATCATTACAGGACGAACATGCCAATGGAGAGGAGCAACAGTGCTGAACTTTCTCCATTTGTAGACAGTCTATCTTACCATGAACATCGAGGCTTTTAAAGATACTTTTTAAACCCTTTCCAGCTTCATGCAAGCCAACAATTCTTGAACGTACATCTTCTGAGAGCTCTCTTGTGTGAGGCATGGTTCACATCAGGCAATGCTTCTTGAGAATAGCAAACTCAAAACTGGTGTGTGTTTTTTTTTTATTTTTTTATTTTTTTTTAAAGGGCAGGTCAGCTTTTACCAACACATCCAATCTCATCACATTGATTGGCTCCAGGTTGGCTGACTCCAGGCTCCAATTAGCTCTTGGAGATGTCATTAGCCTAAAGGTTCACATATTTTTCCCACCCTACACTGTCAATGTTTACATGTGTTCAATATGTACAATTTTAAACCCATTATACACGGAGTTCCCTTTAAGTCATTTCAAACTTAAACATCTGCATGCATCCTATGGTTCATGCAGTGCATGGATAATCCACAAGGGGAAATAGACTTGCATCAGATTTTTCATCAGATTTATTTATCCATCCATCCATTATCACACTCGCTTAATCCTTATCAGGGTCGCAGTTAGTCCCCTACCCCCTCAGATTTATTTAATTCATTACAAATATTTATATATAAATTATATCATTTACTTAACACTGATAATGTGCAGGTCTTCAAAATTCTACTGTATCAAATATGATGCACTTGGCTTTACAGGCTTTAAACTAGAAACACTATAATGTTCTGTCATTTTTTATGCATGACATGGTATTCCGACAGATTGCAATACTCTACAGGAAGTGTAGGGGGCGATTTGATTTCTGCCGTTTCTTTACACAGCAAACAATGAATCTACTTGTTGCAAAGATGGAACGGTGTTAAATTTGGAGTGCTGTGACAGAAGTGAGAAGAAATGGAGAAGGCATATTTCTTAAATGATCTAATTTATGGAACCAGACATCTCATTAACGAATTACAGAAAGAACTATTTGTAGTCCTAATTAAGTGGCTGAGACGTGTCCCCACAGAATACCAGATTCTTCCTCCTTACTTCATCTTTGGCCTTCAGTAAGGCCTCCAGTTCCTCCAGTGATTGGGTGAGCTCATCCTTCAGCATGTCACTGGGGCCCTGGCCTCCATGAGCCTCCAAATCTGCCACCTAAACACACACACACACCATCAGTGCAATTTTGCTGCATTGCAGAAAAGCCAGGTCACTCAGACTTATTAGCTATATGTCCCCAACATTTTAAATGTCAGTAATGCATCTGCATTACATTTGAATTAGGCACAGAGTCACAATGGCAGTTTGAACCAGTTCTGAGTTATGTGCACAACCAAGTAAAACAACTAGCTAATGAGCAACATCTCTAAGAATTTTGTTCATTGTCAATTGTAAGAATATTGTTCAGTATGATCTTACAGTTACCTGTGTTTTGATTGGCTGGTTCTTTAAAGATTTTTGGTTACCTCTACTGAGGGTTTTGCGGTGTGTACATGTATGAAAGCCTCGTCAATAACATGGCATCTGCATGAGTTTGCCCAGCGCCAAGTGTGAGACAGAGGGGGTATAAAGTCCTGCAGCATTTGACTGTGGAGCAGTAAAGAAGCTTTCTTTGAACTGAAGAAGCTCCGTCCAAAACATGAAAGGTGTTTGTATTCAGCCATGAGTGCGTTAGTGAGGCGAGGTACTGAAGTTAAATGATTAGCTCTGGATCACAGCCAATAATCTAACTTCTGTAGTCTGAAGTCTTCCCACAGCAGTTAAGATGCTGTTCCTGCAGCAAAGGAATTCTAGTCATACCTGTGAGTTAAGAACAAACACACAATTAGGTGTCCACAAACTTCTGGACATACAGGGCAAGTTTACCTAAATCCAGATTAAGCCTCTGGAGTCTGAGGGGTTTTCTGACACTGATTTAATCTTACACGCCTTTTTACAAATTACACACATCTAAAATTACTATTTTTTCCTGAAAGTGTTACATAGGCTTCTGTTCAGCACAAACTCAGCAACAACAGTGTCAAAACAGTGTGTCATACTCTATATTCTGATTAAATCTGCTCTAAACTTAGGCCTAGTCCACACACAGCCGGGTATTTCTACAAACCGGATTCCAAAAAAGTTGGGACACTAAACAAATTGTGAATAAAAACTGAATGCAATGATGTGGAGGTGCCAACATCTAATA